>OZ026603.1:24971680-24994180 GCA_964020085.1 Micromussa lordhowensis | reverse complement strand
TAGACTCCAATTTCATGTTAAAAGCACTCTTAATTAAATTGAACAATTCCTGATTCAGCGAAACATGCAGCAAGAAGTCCTCTACACTTTACACTAGGTAAGATTTACAAGCTGCTGCCATAAGCAAAGCAGAAGGTTAATTAAATAAATAAATAGATTAGAAAGAAAAAATCAATAAAAACCGCTAGATGTCCTTAACACTGTTTTCATAAATCCAGACATACATATTTGTAATAAAATACATAAATCATAAAAAATAAATTGATATACAGGCAAGTTTATTGGTAATACACAGAGGCCAGTGTTTGCGACTACGTTCTCAGCGTTCAAGTTTGCATGACACGTTGACTTCTATTCTTCCTAAGGCCTAATGAAGGAAATCTTCTTTAAATTTTCGCTAGCCTCGTTTGCCTTTCTCCAAACAGAGAGAAAAGATTAAGATTGATGCTAAAAATCGCATATTGATGACCTAATCTTACGGCATGCTACAGAGCCCTATGGAGAGATTCTCCACGATTCGATTTTACGCCACGCAAGTCGTATTAAAAGAAGAAATGGATTTGTAAAATAAGGAAAAATAAAGCAAGTATCTAATTTCCTGTCGTAATAAGTGAGCCGTAGCCAAACAGCGACGTTCCTGAACATAAGGCGGAATTTTCACTCCGAAAACGCATCAATGGTATTTTCCGTCCACACAACGCCAGATAAATTTGAAAACGCAGCAATCACTGGTGGCAGGAAACCTCGAGTACACTCTCGAGGGTTAAAGTTAATCACATGATTATCGAAAATTCCGTTTGAAGAGCGTTTTCGATAAGTTCCGTTTTAGTGATAGCTAGTCTGGACGGTAGACCTAACCGTAGAAATAAAGCTGCGTTTTCACGTTTCTCCTCCGTATTGTGGACGGGGCTAATTAACAGCTTAACAATGCCTAATGGTACTTTTCCTTTAGGTCCTCTACAAATAAAAACAATGAAGTCAACTGACCAAAGTTTGTGTAATTTAACGTTTTTTTTTTTAACTGTGTCACTAGCGTTAATTGCCAAATCATTAGTGTTTTAAGGGATTGGCTAACCACAACGGTTACTCTGCTACGGATCATCACACTCCGTTGTCTGATCCAAATTTTCCTCTGGTAATTTTGATCTTGCGTCTGTCTTGACGTAATCGATGTCGGCGTAGACCGTTGGAAACTCTCTTTTAACTGGTCCCGTATTGCTTGTTGTGGAGTGGTTTAGGTCAGCGTAGACAAGTCCACGGTAAGGGGAAGGTTTCTGTGTATGAAGCAAAGTGTTCATTATTGGAAAGAAAAGATCAGCAATAAAAAATATGTATTACTTTCTTGCAAAAGCAGTACAATCACGTTTTATTGACCTATTGCATTTTGAAATTTAGTTTTGTTCACGTTAACGTTCGTCAAAAAGCGTGTACCTTTAAAGATAAACAAGACACTGGAATGGTCTTATAATGGTCGCAAACAAAAACAATCGCTGTTTGGCGCCTGATGTCCGGAGTATCTTGACTCCCGCCCACAACGTGAAGTGAATGAATAACACTTGTTTGCTAAACATTTCTTCTAGTAAGACTTGATATTCTCCCGTAATATTGTTCATTGGTTTGATTACAACGGTTTAGAAAGGGGGTGCAGTGTTCTAAAGAAGGTATGTGAAAGGGGTACCCTTTCTCAATTAAGGTATATAAAAGGGGTACCTTTTCTGCCAAAATGGTATATAAAAGGGTAAGGGGTTGGACCTCGGGGCGGAGCTTCTCCGTATTAAACTGTGTTAAGTATACCCCCCTCCCCCCCCCCCCGGGCGCAAGCCTAACTTTTCCCTGTGACTTTCAAAGTTGGTTTCCCCTATGCACGGTTATCTGTTGAAAAATCTACATTCCTGTATGGCCCGCCCGCTTGCTTTTTGCAGGAGCATGTCACGGACAGTGAACTGGTATCGTTACTGAGACATGTGAAATAATTATAATGCTCCACTGTCTCAAATCGTAAAATTACAAAAAAAGCAGTTCGTGTTATAAATGATGTCCCTTTAATGGAACCAATAACTCCACACTATTTATCCTTACACCTCTTGAAATGTCCTGACATTGTGAAACTGAAAACATGTATGCTCTTTCATGATTATTTCCATCATGAAAAGTTTCCTAATATACCTGTTTCACTAGTATCTGAGCTGCATCATTACAATACCCGCAGTGCATCACCCAATCAAATCTTTATACCCCCGTTCCGTACTTATCTTAGGAGATTTTGTCCCAGCATTATTGGATGTTTCTTTTGGAATGATATACCACAATTCATCAGGGACAAACCATCGAAAAAAAATATTTAAAAAAGCACTTTTGCGCTGGTACCTTGCTCAATACTAATGAAACATTATCTTCTTCATAATTTACCGAAATATTTTCCTTTACCTTTTTCTTTTTTTTAAATAAACTATCAAGTCTTGTCGTACGTAACTTTAAGGGGCACAACATTAGTTAATCTAGATGTGCCCCTCTCCTCTCCCTCCATTATTACATGTGAAATAATTTAGTGTTATAAATTTGCACTTTCTGTTTTCTTTCCTTATAAAAATTACTTATGTACCATCTAGGGACTGGAGGAACAAATAAATACAAATACAAAATACAAATACATGTGATAAGACATGTGACGAACATGTGAGCAGGCCATGTGAGTTCGTCTTTGCTCTGGATCTTTTTTTCCAATCAGTCGCCGTAGGCTTCGCTATTTCGTGCTCTTAGCGTTGGATTTTGGTGCTTACCTTCGACGGTAGCTTTTATCAAAATCTGAGGGAAATGTCATTGTTTATTTTAGATGTTCACGAGGACGACTTTGAATCGCCTCCCTGTATTTTGATTGCATGTGTTGATTAGTTGCAGTTGCGACAGATGGCTCAGTGTTCATTCGGTGGAACATTGGTACTCTGAAGAAAAGCTCCATAAGAGTGAGCCCGAACCAAGGACCGGCAATGTAAATACTTAGTAAATGGTTTGAACTGAAGATAATAAATACTGTCTACTTTATTCATCAGGGGAAATACGTGAATCAGTCGCACGGAGTTTATTTACGCAAAACGAGTACGCAATTGCAAAAGGATTGCTTATCTTTGTGCTTCCAGCTATGTACGTAAAAAAATAGACTTTTGTAAATATTTTAGTTCTATTAAACTTGCGAGCAACGTATCCACAAATCGTAGTTTATACAGGGGACCTTATTTGACACTATGCATATTTGTCTGGGAAACCTCGGTTGTTGATGTTGATGTTCTTGATTTTAGCAACAAACAGAGGTTGAAAGTCAGCTAGTGAGATCATTTAAGGTAATATAAATTAAAGTGACGGCGTCAACGCATTCTCATAATCTTTGATCACTGCTGGTATTGCGCCCTTCGTCTGACAATGCATCAATAATGACGTCAAGCAGGTTTTTCTTTACATAACCTTCCCGACATTTTGGATTGTTCCGTGGGATGCCTGTGGCATACCACGGTAAAAATCCGGCTGGGTTTGTTTTCTTTGTAGGGACAAATTGCAAAGCTAGCCAATACGACTGCGTAAAATCTTTCTCGATTTTTTATTGATTTTTGAATCATTTGCCTCATTGAAAAACGTTCCAAAACGTTCCTCGCAAAGTCCTCAAACCCTTCTGGTGAAGAAGTTCTTCCTAAAACCGTCGCGAAAACATGAAGATCAGAACGCTTTGAAGCAAGCTTAAGTTTTGACAACAGATCGCAAATTTAAAGCAGTTTTTCGGACTTATGAAACAAAAACTAGCAAAATACATTATTACTTCGAAGTCGAATTCAAGTTTTGGAACGATTGCTAAAGCCACGGGCGTTGAAATGACTGCAAAAGCGGTCGGGAAAACTCAAGCTTTTGCCTTAGCGTGAAGAATAATTTTATTTTGAATCAACATGCGGTCATGCAGGAAAGCACGTCTACGAAATCTTGATCATTTTGTTGCTTTTAAACAGGTTTCTTCGCCCCAGCATGAATGAAAATTTATTGTTATTGAGCATCCTTTCACATTTCTTTCATTTCGTTCTCTGTATTTGGGAATTTTAGGTTAAAAGTGAATAGTACACTGACAGTATCTCGCACGATGGATTTCTGCATATTTATTATATAGACACGGATGTTTTACTGAAAAATATACCACTCTTAAAATTAAAAAATACATCCGGGATCCGAGTGGTTTATTTTCCATAATCTCACAGGTGAGTTTATCGATGATTTCATTGATATCAAGTTTGTCTCTTAAACTGTGCTTAAATTCGTTGGTGTATCATCGAAACATCTTCGGGTCTTCCTCGAAAGTCTTCGGCAATCTTCGGAAATCTTCGGGGCATCTTCGGAAATTTTCTGAAATTCTCGGAAAATGTTCGGGAGCTTTCGTCCTGCCTTCGGAAATCTTCGGAAGGTGGTTGGAAATCTTCGGGAAATCAGAAATCTCGGAAATCTCGTGGCAAAAAACAATATTTAACTCACTCGCTGCGCTCGTTCGTTAAATATTGTTTTGCCACTCGAAAATAAAATTCATATCTTCGCGAGTTTGTTTGAGAGTTTGTTTGGCTGCTTTTAGCTCGGCACTGTAATGGCGCGTAATCCTGTGTTTCTCTCGCCGTAGAATTTTAAGTAAAAGTGAGTCAACTTCAGTCTAGTTTACCTCTCTGGTCGTTTCTGTATTTAAGGTAATTTCTGTGGAATAGTCTTAACGAATTTCGTCGCTTTCTGCTACTCAATTTACGGTAGAAAAGTATGATTTTGAGTGATTCGCAACGACGTGACTGACAGAAATTGTTTTGGTAGTATACAATTCAAACTTTGCACGAAATTTCGCACCGGAAAAACACTTTTGGAGAGCTTAACTATTGAAGTAAATGCAACTAACATAAAGTAGTTCGAAATAAATCTGTTCTTTAATACATCTTTCTTGTCTAGTATCTGAGTTACTCGCTCGTTCGCTCGTTAGATTTTCAGTACGATGGTTTGTAGACGGCGCGTAGTAAGCCACCAATTCAATGACAAACTTTCGTAAACAAACCCACTTGTAAGCCAATTTTAGTAAAAAAAAATGAGTCAATTTCAGTAGAGTTTACCTCTCTAATCATTGCCGTCTTGAAGAGAATTTCTGTGGAATACATTTGACGAAATTCCTCGCTTTCTGCTACCTAATTTACGGTAGAAAAGTCTGATTTTAAGTGATTCGCAGCGACTGACGGAAATTGTTTTGGTACACAGCTTAACTTTGCACGAAATTTCAGGCAGGAAAAACAATTTTGGAGACTTAACTGGTGAGCTAAATGCAACTATAAACATAAAGTAGTTCAAAATAAATCTGTTCGTTAATACCTCTTTCGTTGTCCAGTATCTGAGTTACTCGCTCGTTAGATTTTTTACGAATGCTTCGGTAGACCGGCGGCACGTAAGGCGCGGGTCAAATAACCTGCGATCATGCCCTTCTTCCCTGTATTCAGACGCGGCGAAGGAGGGCATGATACATTTAATCGTATGTTCAACAAGAAGCTATTTCTCAGAAGGAAATAGTGTTTCGTTTCCGAAAAAAGACGAGAAAGGCGACTGGGGTTTTGATATCTTGTGCACTAGAGGTCCCTTGGTTAGGGGGATTTGTGCTAATGCGCCAATTTGCGCCGCACTGATCCCCTCAGTTGCCAGAGCGTGGGGTTTTTCGTCCAGGCGAGGTGTAGTACAGAACCTATTAATCCACACATATATCAATTATTACAGTCAACACCATTCGAAATGCAGCTAGAGGCACTCCCCGGCTTATATCGGCTTTTTACTATGTCCAGCCTCAAAGGGTGTGGTTTTTTAAACACATTTTGGTCAGAAATAGACTATCGATTTTGTTCCTAACTGGATATGATTTTTGCACTCGTCTTGAATTAGGTATGCTTTTTAGAAGTATACTTTTTTTCATCATTATCGATAAGACTAGCAACTAAAGCCATTCAAAATACCTTAAACATCATTCTGAACTAGGGAACTAAGGCAGGTCTGAAAGAGGGTATTAAGTTATAGGTCATGTCATAAATAGGGTAGAGCAATCGCAGATTTTGGTCTTAAGGATGTTCGCGCCCAAAAACTTCCCACACACAGATTTTTTTAAAACTTTGACTGACGGTAGAAAATGATAAGATAAGATAAAAAACGTAAAAAAAATCGGGGGTCACCGAACTCGTTTTCAAGATAAAGCGTAGCTCAGACCATAGCATTTCTACGATTCTCGGTCATTCGAGGCGATTCTGGCCGGATTCATTACTATCGGCATATATTTAAGTTAAAGAATCATCTCTAAGCTATGAGTGTTTAACACGGCTTATATAGGCCTAATTGATAGATCTTTGCTACATATGTCATTAAATCTGCTAGAATTAGCCTTAAAAAAGACAACTTCTAAGTCACGCACACCTGTCTCTATGTACCAATTCGACCCTTTTTTAATAGTATATGACAAATAATTACAACTTCCCACACACAGATTTTTTTGTTTTTTTAGTATAATGTAGAGAGTTAAAAAAGGAAGTGATCTGCCGAAAAAAAAGTGGGGATCACCGAGCTTCCAACAAAAATATTCGCACACCAAGTTAACGCAAAGGTCATCAGCTCTATATTTTGTTAAGTTTTCGACTCGGTGCGTGCGCTTGAAAATGACGTGGCACGCGCGTGACCAATGAATAGCGTGCGCACTAGAGATGCGCAGTAGCAATGGGCGCGAACGTCCTTAAATAGGGGAAGTGCTTCGAGAAGCGGGCCTTACAGCAAATACAAATAAAGCAAAGAGGCAAAAGCATTTCACCCATAATTTTTCAATTTTTGTGTCAGGCAGCGCTTGATACGAATGGATGCGGCATTCTACGTTTTGTTGTCAATGACGCAGCGGTATGTTTTTCGTCTCAAAGAGGACATCTTATGTGTGATGACAGTTGTGCAGTTATTCCTCCACTTTTGCTTGAATATTAGGAAGCTAAAACAAATGCTTGATCGGTGTTTTCATGGAGACCAGCTCTTGAAATGCTGCGGTACGTCAAAATACAAATTTTCTTATTTTTATAAGCGCACTCTCAGAGGTAAAGCTACTCGAGTTGTGGCGGAAATTCAACTAAATCTGGAATATGTCGACACCCTCGATATAAAGAAACCCTTGTACCAAAGCCATATTGGGCCTATTGTGCCATATACCAACGTTAATTATATCGTATCTGTAGTATCGTCCAAGCGCAAGTGCGTGTCCATTGCCTGTAAACAGCCAGCAGGGCGGGGATTTAATTCCTGACAATTGCTCTGATTGATCAAAATTATGTCGCCATACTTATGATCTTAATCACATTTAATTAAAGCTGCTTCGTTTTTCTAGAGTACATCGTTTCAGTCTGACTTAGAACCATTTAAGTCGCCAATTATTTCTACCGGTATGACATTTTAAGTTCCTTTTGTCTCCGTGTCACGAAATTAAATTTGGTCGCAACAAGATATTTTTGCTGAGCATGTTGACCTTGTGAATTACAAGCGTTACTCTGATAACATTCATACTTACTATGTCAATAAATCACTCTGAAACGGAAAACAGTACCATTTCTTTGTTGAAGTAAACAAAACTAACTGCTTTGTTGGATGGAGGATTATTATTATTATTCCATCGACTTAAAAATATCGCATTGGCGGACAAATCGCGTGTTGTGGTGTCTTTACCTCGAAATATATATTTCCTTTTCATTATCACTATCCGATTAGAGGTCCAGTTTGTAGATTCTTGCCTAATATAATAAGGAGAAGCGATAGTTTCAATTGTAATTCCCCATTCGTACGAGGGAACAACCGTGTTTTGGCGGACATTTTCCCGCCGTATTTACATTAACAGTTACGAACTTTACTCTGATTGGATATTACCTCCACTATGTAAATAGTTCACCCCCGAACTGAAAACAATACCGTTTCGTTTCTGAGGAAACGAAACAAAAACCAGATTCTGTTTTTTTCTCTGATTGGTCGAGAAACAATACCCCTGTAACACTGCGTTCTTATTGGCTGTCATATTTCAACGAAACTTCCGGTCTAAGGGTCGGCTAGAAGAAAACAAATGGCGGATGCGGTGCGAGGTTTTAGCGAGGACGAATTTTCTACTGCATTAGCTGAAGCCCTGAGATATTTTAAATATGATTCCCTGAAAGTAGAGCACACAGACTGCATACGGCGGGTAATTTGTTTACGGGAAGATGTTTTGGCGGTTCTACCTACGGGTTTCGGGAAGAGCTTTTACCAAATAATATCCAAAGATGTTGTAGTGTTTGAAAAATGAAAGCGACGACACACAAAAGTTCATCGTCTGCGTTGTCAGCCCACTAGAATACATTAGAAAACAACAAGTGGCAAGTATCAACAAGTTGCATGAGTTATCCGCAGCTGCCGTTTGCGACAATGAGGAAACTGACAAAGATATTGAAATGCTCGCAGTCTTGGCTATCAAAATACCCTTTAGTTCGTGAAAAAGAGTCGAACAATTGAGAATTTTCCTTGCACACTTTTTGCAAGCTGCTCTAGGACTCGAACTTGTATTTGCATCAAAGCTTATGTCTAATCCTACGCTCTTGAGCAATTCTAGCAACACGATGCCATCAGAAGTGAAACAGATCTTGCCGGTGAATTCCTTGTTTTTGGTTACCGTAAATAAGGGGATGGTAGGTCCTCCTGGTAAATTGTCATTGCAGAAATAGCAATACTTGTTTGTTTTAATCGTGAGCGCCATCTCACCTTGTTTTCAAATGCATTTAAGCTATAATTTACACGCAAGTACTATTTTCCTGGGTATTTTACCGAAAACTCTGCAGACGTTATTCGCGCCAATTGGAAATCCCACGAACTACAAGTAAGTCGTTACTTCCGGTGAGTGCTGATTGGCTCATAAAATGACAGCTAGACCACAACTTAGTTTATTCAAATTAGGGAGCGGTTGGCATCTCATTCAATAAATGTATCAGGCGTAATTTTTTTCCCTCTCCCTTTTCCCTTCGTCTTTCCCAAAAAAAATACGCCTGATCGCAGGTTACGGGTCAAACGCCGTACTTCACATGAGCCGAACCCAATTCAAACAATTATGCTCATGTGAAGTTCGGCGTTTGACCCAATTAAATTCGACTGATTTTATTTGGAGCGGCTGAGGCGTTCTTCACGCCTGGCCAGCCGTGAATAACGTCTGAAGATCGACTTCGAGTCAAACGCCGATCTTCAAAGGTCTAACTTTCAAAGGTCTAACTTTGCCTTGAAAAAACACTGACCAAGAACATCGCTTTTTGTATTTTTTTTGTTGTTGTTTTTTTTTTTGGTGTAGCAGTTCGGTTGGACTGCATTAAGTTCGACGTTTGACTCAAACAGGCGTTCTTTTAATTATTTGAGTCGACCCAAACTCTCTGCCGTTTTTACACTGCGGCCCCTCGGGCAGCATTTTCAAGACCTCGGTCACAGTTTTTCACCATACGGACCTCCCAGCGGGCAAATAACATATTTAATTCATGGCGACCACCAGCGCGGTTTGTTTATTAGTTAAGTTTATTCGCCTCGTTCAAATGTTTTTTGGAGTGTTATTCAGTTACTACAGAACTGCCAAGAAAAGAACTAGATGGCCACAAACTTAACATAGTTGAAATACGACTGATCTCACAATAATTGGCTTGTTTTTGTAGTCTTTTTAAATTTACAACTTTCATCTTTCATTCGCAGCGCCGTGATATTTCGTCACGATTCGCAGATTGCTTTCGCTCGCTCTGAAATATTCCAAAGAAAACGCCAGGGAATTAGGGGTGGCTCGGAGGCAGTTTCATGCAGGCATCAATGGATTTATCTTATTTATCTTCTATAACATAAGACTTTCTTAACGTTTTGCACTGGATGGTTTTCGATTGATTTTTTGAAGTGTATATGAAATAATTCATAATTGTACTGCGGTTGTAGATGAAAGTGAAGATTGATCATCGCAGTAAATTTTCAAATTTAAGCAACTGGAAAGAAGAAGCCTGAAATTGCAATGAGTTCAACGCGTTGTCGAACGTTGCCAACGCATTCCAAAATAATAGTAACAGCGCGTTGGAAAGCGTTTCCAACGGGGGTTGAAAAACGTTCAATGCATTTTTGACTTAGCTCTTAACTTATGCCGGGTTTTTGCAAAGTCACATACAGACTAACGCGGCATGCCACGGAAACGGCTATAAGACGTCTTGTTTTTCAAAGGACGTGAAATAATAGTTGTAAAGGAGAGGTCAAGAGAGCAGTAATTTTTTATTAATACTCTAAGAAATGAAAAATCCCGGATAAACACACACAAACCTAACAAACAAACCTGAGGTGGTCTCGTTTTCTTGTTTGCCTTGTCGACAACGGCATACAATTGATCTTTTTTCCCGTCTCCTGAGAGTGCGTCTTGCGAGTGATTGACAGGCTTCACGGAAAAGCATCTCACATCTGAGTGATTTGCCGGATCCGCGCAGGACGTGCGATTCACAGGTTCAGCAGCTGAATTCGGGCGAATCGCAGGCTCTAAACGTTTCGAGCAAGGTGTTGTGGCGTGGAAACTCGCCGCAGAGTCTCTACCTTTGTTATCTTTTTGAACAACCGCGTAAACGTGATCTCTATTTTCCTGTTTTCCCGCAGTTTTAACATCCACCACTCCCTGCGCCTCAAGTTTGTTGTTTGTAGCATCCAGTGGTGAGCTCTCCAATGGCATACAATATCCATCTTTAGATTGCTTTTGCTTGGCTGTTCCATCCTCGTGGGTTAAAGACTCTTCTCTATGGGTCTGAGACTTCCTGTTGGTCTGTTTAACATTAGCATAAGTGGGCCCTTCTTTGTCTCCAATTGTTTCATAAGTGTCTATACCCGTCTCAGTTCGCGAAAGTGTTACATGTACTGTGACTTCTGCAGCAGAGCTCTCCAGGTGTCCTCCGTGTTCAACTGACTGTTGTCCTGGGCTTGAAGGTTTCTTGTAAGTGCAAAGGACACGACTTTGGACTTCACGTGATCTAAAACGTTTTCATGACAATGATATATTGACATCTTACGTAACCAGATGCCTTTATTTACTAAAATTATGAAGCGTGTCGATTTACTAAGTGTGGCAAATATCGTACTGAAAAATTGAGCTCCAGTCATACCAACTGAATGTGCTCAATTTACAAATTGTGCCCGTATTAGTCTCAAAAGGGCTAGGATATCATTCATCGAATTAAAGGCGATTCTAGTGAATCTATTGTCTCATAGCTTCCTCGGTCTCTAGGTTCTAATATACTCTTTTACTAAATGTAATAATAGCAGTTTTTAGTATGTACCGCACAAGTGAATAGTACTTTTCGCGCACGCTGATTGGCTAACTCGGAGGTGATTAGCCAAGTACTATTCGCCGAACAGCCGAAGAAAAACAAAATGGCTTCCCGTTTCGCTTTGTCGGTATATTGTCGGTATATTACATTACATGTACTCTTTGGTCCGATAGTTATTCAGTTTGTGTGGTATATACTAAAACAATTATTCACCTCAGTGTCGGTGAATAAGTTAATTATTGTTTTTTTTTTCCAACTAGTGACTTTCGAAGTACAATAATCCCCTCCAACTTTACTTTGTGGTAAGCATTTTGTAACTTGAAAATGCCATATTGAAAGATAAAAACGTTCACTAGCTAAAAAGTTTTTAAAAAATAACATGAGCTTTCGGCTATCATTCTGCAGCCTTCGACGGATAAAAAATTAAAATACAAGTTGATGAAATATATACAAAAAAGGCGAGATAAAAATATGAAGAATGACAATAGAAAAATATAAACGTGTAAATTAGGTGACTACGGTTTGAAAAGAATACTATACTGGTTTGGAATCGGCTTAGCTCATTCTTCATATTTTTATCTCGCCTTTTTTGTATATATTTCATCAACTTGTATTTTAATTTTTTATCCGTCGAAGGCTGTAGAATGATAGCCGAAAGCTCATGTTATTTTTTAAAAACTTTTTAGCCAGCGAACGTTTTTATCTTTCAATATGTCTTACCCTGGCTACGCTTCAATTTTTATTTGAAAATGCCAGTTGACTTTTTCCCAAATCCTACGCCTTTTTGCGTCCCATCCAGAGTGAGACCTGGATCCAAGATTATCGCAGGTTTTGATTACAGCAAAGAAAGAGCAGATTAGTTGCAATACCAGCGGCACACACACAAAAAAACAAATTCATGAGAACAAAAATTAACCATAGAACATGACATAAGTAGCATATTTATATACTTACCGTTTATTGTGATGTTAAAGCAAGCGTCAGCATCCCCGTAAGTAGTTATGAAGATATTTAATAAAAAAAAAAAAAATACAACATATCAGCATGGCTAAAAATATTGCAAAAATATGCAATAACGCAAGTGTCTTAGAGAACGAAAGTAAAGTGTACTTCCATGGTTACTTAATCATCGAACACCAAGAACTGCATATAAAACAAATAACGCCATACCCTCCATTTAACTTCAAAAGAGGATTGTAAATTTAAAACTGCCTCATTATATCATCATAGGCACACAACGAGCTAATTTGTTACAATTCATCTGGGACCATCATAGCCACGATGTAACCACAAGTAAGCATTTAATTTCGAAAAAAAATTGTTCCTTTTTTTTTCCTTAACCTATTACATAAACCTGTGTTTGCTCGTTAAATCTGCCAGGCAGCGGACAATCTTATTTACTCACACTCAACACTTTGTTGGGGCGTGGTTCCATGGCCATCACCCTCAGTGCTGTTGGCGGTTAGAAGAGGTTTGCCGAATTATTAAACCACCAGACAAAGTTTTTGCTCAAGCAGAAGCTCACGGAAATCGGCTGGGGAACAGATATTCCAAGGAATGGATCCGGTGCGTAAAAGAACGGATCAAACACTCTTCGGGATTTTAAGTTTGTGCAACTAAAAGAAATCAGTTGTATGGTAAAAACCTGCGTGGTACGATAGGAATTACCTTGCTTTTGAAAGTTCCGACGTCGGACATACATGACGCAAAATACGATCAAGGTTATCAAAATAAGAATGGCCAGTAAGGCCAGGACGATTACAATCACTTTAGTGTTGTTGTTGGTAGTTTCCTCAGAGGGAACATCCTTCACGGCGTTTTTAGGAGGTGTTGCTGAATAAAAAAATCAGAATTAACTTTAATTATATGTTATGACTAAGGTTTTGCTTTATAGAGTTATTTTACACCTAACCGTAGCTAGATTAAAATGTGTTTATCGTGATTAGTTTTCTACAAACCTGTCTGTAGCGTAACTGTCGCAAGATCAAAAAGGGTTCCAATTACAGACATCCAATATATTACAATTTTAAAACGGCTACTTTGTCATTCAAAAATATCTGCGGTACGCAGTTTAGCAGATATTTGTTTTCTGCACGTTCTTATATGGTTAATTAGGTGTACTAGAGTGTCTGTTTGTGCCTCGGTATTTAAATGGTGTTAAGTAGGTTGCAAACGGATATATAAGTGTCTTGTTCATTCGTATTCATCCTTCGGGTCTGTGAACGCCTACAACCCACAGTTTCGTTTTGTTATATTTTGTGTTTTCGCCCCTTTTCAGCTAATCAGGCTAATTGATAATATTTTTTATTTTTATTTTTATAGTGGGGGGAGTTCGGCCACTTGAGAGCTTTTTGCTCGAAGTCGTCCGATTCTTCAAAGGCCAACCCTCGCCGCGCCTGACTAGATGAAGGGGAGGACTCTCATTCTTTAGTTGAGTGTGAATTGCTTTCTATTGGTTTTTCAGAGGAATTCTGTGCCGGCAATGTGTGTGCAGGAGTTAAGGGTCGTTTAATTTAAAGTCCTCCGTTAGTTGTCCACCTTAGATGCTCCTCAGTTTACTCTCCATACCATTTCGCACGGCTATCGGATTCCTTTTGCCAGTTATCCAGCCCCATGTTTTTTAAGTAATAATTTGTCAGCTCTTAAGCATTCTGACTTTGTTGTTCACGCAATTTCAGAGCGTTTGTGCAATGGCTGTATTACGGAGCATAGCGAGCCTCATTTTTGCGTTAACCCTTTGACAGTTGCGAAGGGCAGGAAGCTTCGCTTAGTGATCGATCTTAGACATGTTAATTTTCACCTCGTTGGTTTTAAGTTTAAGTACGAGGACCTTCGCTCGCTGTCACCGGTTCTTCAAGAACGGCACTGGTTCTTTACCTGGGACCTCAAATCTGGATACCACCATGTTGGCATTTCTCCAGACCACCAAAAGTACCTAGGTTTTGCTTGGCCCTTTAACGGCGTACTTAGGTATTTCACTTTCGCGGTTTTACTCTTCGGTCTCTGTAGCGCGCGTGTTTTTGTTTTACCAAATTGTTGCGCCTGTTGTTTAAACGCTGGCGATCTATGGGTCATAACTCTTTTGTTTATCTTGACGACGGTTTTGGTAGTCAGCCAGAGAGGACGTCCGCCGTCGCAGCAGGTTTTATTCAGCGAAAGGATCTTGACTCTTCAGGTCTCCTTGTTAACGACGCAGCTTTCGGAGGCTTTTCCGCCTCCCTGTACGGCACTGTGGCCAGTGGTATGTTCACTGTTGACGATTTGGGTCAAAGTTCTACCTTTCGCGAGCTGAAAGCTTTTTATTATGTCTTGCTTTCTTTTGTTGAGCACCTCAACACAGGGCGAAATATAGCGTTTACGCTTCCGGCTTCATAACGTTGACCTGACAGAAACTTGAATATCCGCAAACGGAAATTCAGGTAGCCGCTGCGGGAAACACGTGGATACATTACGTTTCCGAAATTGCGGCTCTGCGGAAACGCATTCCTTAAACTCACGTATCCACTAGATTTACGTGGTTACGGAAATTCTAATAGCCGTCCTGTTTCCGCAAATCGAAAACTCGACGGACAAGCAAGTATCTGCTGGATTTCCGCACTGAGCAAACTTAAGGAAAATTCACAATCGAATCGATTAGGGTCACGGAAGACTTTTACGAGATGGCACCTCTCACTGGGACGTGTGGGACCAGAACGGGAATAATTCCACTTAAAAACCAGATAAATACACTCGGACATAGTCGGATAGCCTGTAAACGCGGATTTTCCTCAACTTATGGTATATTCATAGGCGTTATTCATGCTCTGTTCGATGCTTATAAGCAACTTTTAGAGTTGAAAACTGACATTAACAAACTTCTCCAGATCCACAACACATTTACGTGAGGCAATAACATTTTATTTTTTTTATCTAAAAATGTACTAACTGTTAACCAATAAAATTTTTCCTAATACACACGATTATTGGTTTTCTTTTGTAAAAGATCGAAATTGTTAAAGCTGAAATGTTATAGTTCTATGTTCTAGAATGCAAACGGTAATAATGTTTGTGCTTAAAAATCCATCCTATAAGACACTAAGATTTTGCGTAATCATTCCTCAAGATACGAATTTAAATAATCTGGCTTTAATTAAAGGAATTAAAATAGACCTAAATCATTAAAACAAATCTTACTTTTTGTGATCAGTTCTTGATATACAAATGTAAAACAAATTTGAAGAATATTTTATCTCGTTCGGTGGAAAGTAGGAATAAACCAGTAAAAATACTATGTTAAAAATCCATACTATAATATAAGACACTAAGATTTTGCGTAATCATTCCTCAAAATACAAATTTAAATAATTTGCTTTTAATTATGGAATTAAAATAGACCTAAATCATTAAAACAAATCTTATATTATATTATCAGTTCTTGATATAGAAATGTAAATAATTTGAAGAATATTTTATCTCGTTCGATGAAAAGCAGGAATAAACCATTAAAAATACGATGTCATAAATTGTACCGTACTTTTTTGAAATATGTATTTAAATAGTTTGACAATAATAAATATAATAATATGGAAATTTCCAGTAACCAACTTAACAATATTAAATTAAAGATGCACAGGTGCCAGAAAGAATATCTGCGGGCATGCAGCTATGACCTTTGCCATTGTGAACAAAAACCACCCTCGTTATATCGACGGAGTACTTTGCATGATTATTTAAATGTACTCTAGCTCGATGTTTCTCGACCTGCCCAGGAGGGACAGTTGTGTGGTAGAGGCCTGTTAGAAACATGTTGCCCAGAAACCCTCGACACTTTAGCAGCAGTTCTTTTTTGTCTCTTTGTCATACGGGCCTTGTAAGTGGAATCAAGAGCAGCTTTGATGTTTTTTAACTTAAGCCTCTCCCACTCAAGTGGCTTAACATGTCTCCGAGGAGGACCAGCTGTTTCCTCCCTTTGCCCTTCATCACTTTCCTCCGATGACATGAATTCAATTGCATTGTCCAAGTCTAACAGAGTCTTTATCCTTTCTTTGTCCTTTCCAGAAAGGTTGGCCTTTTCTACCATTTCTTGTCGATAGTTCAGTTTCTGAAAACAGAGTGAAAGCTAGGTTAAGAGCTGACTCTGACCGAGTAAGGCATATAAAAAAATAACTTGAAAGAGGGTTTTTTGTGTTAGTGTGGCCCCAATAACACAGACCCTCTTTATGAAGTTGGCACTTGGCCTGCTGTTCTGAAACGTCACCTTAATAAACTACATGTACCATTTCCCACAACAACATGCCAATTCTCAGATGATGATGATCACGATGATAGGACCAAATATTTTAACTATTCATACTAAGACCCTGCGTGTACAAAAAATAAAATAATTTCTCAGAGAAACTTATTTTTTGTATGCATCACAAGTATGATTTATATAGAGAAAACCTCGCACGCCACGCCACTCATCAGGCAGATTTAAATCTGCCTGATGAGTGCATACGCACGAAACTCAGAGTCGCAGGGAATCTTGTTTATTTTCATTTAATCATCTAATTCTAATAAAAATTATAATAATAATATCTTTATTGTCAAAATATAAAAGTACATATCTCTTGTTACATTAAAAATCTACCCTAAAAATTACACTACTTAATCTACAAATGCACGATAAAACTATGTAGAAACTACAACATTTTGTGTTTAAAGATCAGTCTAGTAGTTGGGTAACTAGTACCAAACTACTGCCACAACTGCAGCTGTGAACTACATTTGCATTACCAGCATCACTGCCACACATAAATACCAATTCATCCACGTGGGGTAATATGTGTAAGTCAAGTCTGTATTACTGTCACAACCACCACTACAATTATTATTGTGTTAATTCCTCTTACATGTATGTACATGCAAACGACCTACCCTTTGCTTTCTAACTCGACGCCTTGTAGTGATCCTATGCTCCTCATATTTTCCCTTGACCTTCCTTACAGCATCATCGCGGAGGCTTCTCCAATACTGATGAACTGCCCCTTTAAAGGTACAGAAATGAAGCAGGTGTCAATTAAAATGTTTTGTGCAAAATTGGCATGCACTACAAAGCTTAAGGCTGTAAGTAAACTATAAAATGCTACAGCAAAAAAGGGGGTATACGAGTGTTTGAGAATATTGAAGCAAGCTAGTTACATGTACCATTGTTAGATTTCAGCACAGAATTTCAGGGCTTTTTTTATTATAACTGTTCTAACACCTCACTTATTGTATTATCTGATCTTTGTTTATATGCAAATTATAAATTTTAATAATTAGTTTAAAATTAGTCTTTTTCAGATGAACTCCAGTTCAAATAATTGACTATCGTGGCAGCCCAGGACAATGAAATTCTAATAATTTTCTGCATGTACATCGCAAGTGATATAGATGTAAACATATACTTCGGTACATACCTTTTATCTCAGCCTTAGTCCATTTTTTCTTCCCAAAATTTCCTCTTATCTCCTTTACTATAACCTTTTCAACCGCAATGTTTCCTTCATCTTGATACCTCAAAATGGTGCAATAAAGAACATAGGATCAAATTCAACAAGGCTATGCATAACAAGACCAATCTTCCACTGCCACCTAATGCCAATACTAGCATATTAACAACATGGTATAAATTTTTAACTTGGAAACAAGAGACTAGGGGTGAATATTAGACTATTATTTTGCACAATGTCAGAGGCTGGGGTCTGTTGACAAAAGCACCATTTTTTCCACTCGATGGTGGACAAACAGTCTTTATGCAGTCCATTCAAAGATGGACAGCCGATATTTTGTCAGTGAAGCAGCTCACATACTCCAAGAATCAATAACATAGTGTTGACCTTTGAAACAAAAGAGCAAAGGAAACTACTTGCAAATATATATTTTGGAGTCCACTGACAAAAGTGCCATTATTTCCACTCAAGGGTGAAAAAACAGCCTTGATACAGCCCACTCAAACTTTTATCAATGAAGTAGTTCACATACTCAAAGAAATGCTAATTATGTTGGTGTACATTGACTTAAAAGAGCAAAGGAAACTATTCCAAAATATGTAACTGGAGTTCATTGACAAAAGCGCTATTATTTCCATTCGGGGGTGGACAAACAGCCTTGGTACAGCCCACTCAAAGATGGGCAGCACAACTTTTGTCAATGAAGTAGTTTACATACTTAGTGATATAATAATTTACAGCGATACAAACTCACACAAAAGAGCAAAGGAAACTTTTCACAAAGTTTTAACTGGAATCCATTGACAAAAGTGCTATTATTTCCATTCAGGGGTGGACAAACAGCCTTGGTACAGCCCACTCAAAGATGGGCAGCACAACTTTTGTCAATGAAGTAGTTTACATACTTAGAGATATAATAATTTACAGTGGCAAACATTGGCACAAAAGAGCAAAGGAAACTATTCCCAAGTATGTAACTGGAGTCCATTGACAAAAGCACTATTATTTCCATTCAGGAGTGGACAAACAGCCTTGGTACAGCCCACTCAAAGATGGGCAGCACAACTTTTGTCAATGAAGTAGTTTACGTACTTAGTGATATAATAATTTACAGTGGAAAACATTGGCACAAAAGAGAAAAGGAAACTATTCCCAAGTATGTAACTGGAGTCCACTGACAAAAGCTCTATTATTTCCATTCAGGGGTGGACAAACAGCCTTGGTACAGCCCGCTCAATAGTCGGCAGCACAACTTTTGTCAATGAAGTAATTTACATACTTAGTGATATAATAATTTACAGTGGAAAACATTGGCACAAAAGAGAAAAGGAAACTATTCCCAAGTATGTAACTGGAGTCCATTGACAAAAGCGCTATTATTTCCATTCAGGGGTGGACAAACAGCCTTGGTACAGCCCACTCAAAGATGGGCAGCACAACTTTTGTCAATGAAGTAGTTTACATACTTAGTGATATAATAATTTACAGTGGAAAACATTGGCACAAAAGAGAAAAGGAAACTATTCCCAAGTATCTAACTGGAGTCCATTGACAAAAGCGCTATTATTTCCATTCAGGGGTGGACAAACAGCCTTGGTACAGCCCACTCAAAGATGGGCAGCACAACTTTTGTCAATGAAGTAGTTTACATACTTAGTGATATAATAATTTACAGTGGAAAACATTGGCACAAAAGAGAAAAGGAAACTATTCCCAAGTATGTAACTGGAGTCCATTGACAAAAGCGCTATTATTTCCATTCAGGGGTGGACAAACAGCCTTGGTACAGCCCACTCAAAAGTGGGCAGCACAACTTTTGTCAATGAAGTAGTTTACATAATTAGAGATATAATTTACAGTGATAAAAACTCACACAAAAGAGCAAAGGAAACTTTTCACAAATTTCTAACTGGAATCCATTGACAAACGCACTATGATTTCCATGATTCTTACAATGAAGTAGTTTACATACTTAGTGATATAATAATTTACAGTGGAAAACATTGGCACAAAAGAGAAAAGGAAACTATTCCCAAGTATGTAACTGTAGTCCATTGACAAAAGCGCTATTATTTCCATTCAGGGGTGGACAAACAGCCTTGGTACAGCCCACTCAAAGATGGGCAGCACAACTTTTGTCAATGAGGTAGTTTACATACTTAGAGATATAATAATTTACAGTGATAAAAACTCACACAAAAGAGCAAAGGAAACTATTCCCAAGTATGTACCTGGAGTCCATTGACAAAAGCGCTATTATTTCCATTCAGGGGTGGACAAACAGCCTTGGTACAGCCCACTCAAAGATGGGCAGCACAACTTTTTTCAATGAAGTAGTTTACATACTTAGTGATATAATAATTTACAGTGGAAAACATTGGCACAAAAGAGAAAAGGAAACTATTCCCAAGTATGTAACTGGAGTCCATTGACAAAAGCGCTATTATTTCCATTCAGGGGTGGACAAACAGCCTTGGTACAGCCCACTCAAAGATGGGCAGCACAACTTTTGTCAATGAAGTAGTTTACATACTTAGAGATATAATAATTTACAGTGATAAAAACTCACACAAAAGAGCAAAGGAAACTTTTCACAAAGTTCTAACTGGAGTCCATTGACAAAAGTGCTATTATTTCCACTCGGGGGTGGACAAACACAGCCCACTCAAACATGGGAAGCCCACCTTTTGTCAGCAATTTAGTTGGTACATGTGTACTGGTAGAATCAACAGTACAGTCTTGAAATTAAAACCAAAGGGTAAAGGAAATTATTTGCAATTATGTCACTGAAGTCCATGGTATGAGAAATAGGAAACAGTTACATGTATACATTACCAACCTGGCATCTGTCAAAAACTCTGCAAAATCGTCCCTCTGCTTTACCAGTTCTTTATAGGTTTTCCTTACTGCATCCTGTACATGTAGACAAGAAAATGTGTGCTTTGATCATAAAAGAACTGCCAAAATATTTTTTTATTCAAAATTTGGCTATTCATTGTTCCTTTTAAGGGAATCCTTATTTTTCAATAAAAAGAAGGGTTCTCGATATTTGTTGCAAGGCAAGAGAACTTTAAAATACCCCGTGATTTCTGATATCAAATTCCAAAAACATTTTTGAGCTAAAATATTTGGACCACTCTCTCCCCCCTGCACAAAAAACCTCCCCTAACCTCTTCTTCTGGTTACAAGTGATCTGTGTCAAAAATTGAGACATGCACATTTTTGCAATTCAGCCGTTTTCAAGATACCAAATTAAATTGTTTTCCACACATGTTCGTGTTGATCTCTTTATGATGCCAAAGAGCAGAAGGGTATGAAGTCACGATGCATTTACGGAATTCTGCATAATTATACGGTAATTCCATTCGCTCTCCCCAAAAAGCGCGCCATTTTGCAGTTTTGTTTACTCAAGCCTATCTATAATCTGTTCACGAAGAAGTCGTGTTGAAATACTTATTCTTATACTATATATTATAATACTTTTTAGTGCATTATGTGAACGTAAACACCTCAGCCTTTTTAGTTAGGGACAACTGAGGACGATACTATTGTTGGTGCTAAATTGAGCTTGACCGTGCACAAAGGGTTATAAATACCCCAATAGTCCCAATAACTTCATACAGCGAAAAAATCTTCATAGATTATACTTACGGAACAGTTAGGGTCAACGGGCGTGCGCTTTCTTTCGTTGAAAAGACTCTTTTTAGCTTTCAGATGCAGCACACTGTCCAACCGTTCGTTGAGTTTTTGGTTGACTTTTCTCAGGTCGGCCAGCTCTTTCATGACTGCCTGCATCTATGGGATTAGGTGTTGCTTCTATTGGCGTTGGAGAGTCTCTCAAGGGCTCCTCCTGTGAAGCGCTGCTTAATGAATCCATAGGCCACAAAAACACTAAGATTTTACCACACTTACTAAACAGAAAAGCGAACAACAAGCGAAGGCACGAAAGACCGAATCGACAACGAAGCGATGAGCTATTCAAAAGACCGCGCTCTGGTTTTGCCTCGTTTCCAAATTGAGGCTGTCATGCGCAATAAGGATAAATGGGCAGAAAGATTCAAAGGTCATATGCGCGGCCGCGAGTTTAGATCTGCGCAAGTAAACAAGGTATCTGGCCGCTTCGATTCCACCATTCTCGACCCCAGAGCTCTTGTCTTTTATCACGTGACTGACAGCGACAAGGGCTCTGGGGAACTCTACGCAAGCGTAGCCAGAATCTGGCTACAAGAGTCTCGTAGCGCATGCTCGAGCTTTCAAAAATCTAGCTTCGGTATTTTGTTGAAAACGTAAGCAAAAGGCAATAATAAAAGCTTTAGTTTCGGGTTCACCTCCTCAACAGTTAAAATTGCCGAGATAATCCGCTAGGAAATATTATTTGATTTTAAAGAGTTCACATGGTTAATTAAAAGTCATTCAGCCGTTGCGTGCAAACGTCAAACATGTCTCGGTTATATGTAAATTTGGAATTCTTCTCTCGGCGGATTCTCAGTTGTTAAACATCTTTATTCTTTGGAAATGGCTTTATATTGCTATAAAGAGCTAAGAAGAAATATTCTGGACTTTTGAAGCCGTTTTAAAACTAAAAACCTCCGAAAACTGCACATTTTACGATTGCATGCACGATCTGTGATTTGCATAAAAAACAGACATAGAATTCCCAAGAGGGCGGGACGACCTTCGCAAGGCACGTTCAAATTTTA
>OZ026603.1:24959180-24964180 GCA_964020085.1 Micromussa lordhowensis | reverse complement strand
AATATGTGATAATTTAAATATACTTATACCGAACGGAAATCTCGTGGATGGTCATCCGTGAGGTAATTCTGTCTGCTTAATAAAGGGACGAAAATTTCGCCGGTGATCAGCGACGAGGTAAGTCGGTCTGTTTCAGTAAAGGAACGGAAATCTCACCGAAGGTCATCGTCGCGGTAAATCAGTCTTGGTAATAAAGGCCCTAAAATCTCGTTGACGATCATCGGCGAGGTAATTCGGTCTGTATAATAAAGGAACGGATCATCGGCGAGGTAATTCAGTCTCTATAATAAAGGAACGAAAATCTTGCCGATGATCATCGGCCAGGTAATTCTGTCTCTATTACAAAGGGACGAAAATCTCGCCGATGATCATCGGCCAAGTAATTCAGTCTTAAGGGACGAAAATCTCACCCATGATCATAGGTAATTCAGTCTCTGTAATAAAGGAACGGAAATCTCGCCGATAATCATCGTCAAGTAATTCTGTCTGTACTGAATAAAGGACGGAAATCTGTAATTCCGTCTGTATAATAAAGAAACGGAAATCTCGCCGATGATCATCGCCGAGGTAATTCAGTCTTTATAATAAAGATCCTGAAATGTCGTCGACGATCATCGGCGAGGTTACTGATTCAGTCTGTATAAAAAAGGAACGGAAATCTCCCGATGATCGGCGAGGTGGTTGCATTGAGCTGATTTGTCATCCATGTTTCGCTCTGCCGTAAACATCAGATATATTTCAGTAAAGCCACACTTTTATTGAACTACGTGCATCATCTACACAGTAGCTTTATATAGAAAACAAAGTCTAATCACTGTATCATGTGAGACATGTGGTGCACGTGATCTAAGAGTGACTGCTCTCGTCACATCCTTTCTTTTATAAGAAACAAAACGAATACTAAAGAACAATCAGGAAACAAACGAAGTAAATCATAATCGTTGTCTAAAGGAATCAAACAAGTCACGTCCGGTAATGTTTTTTTTTTTTGTCTCTAATGTCATTGACTTGAATTTATTCTTGGCTTGGCAATGCTGGTATCCGACTTAACAAAGTCTTTCAGGTAGGGCAGCGGCCTCGTTACTCGACCACTGCGAGTTTGGTTGCCCCTAGTCCAGTTCTGGCCCCCTCTCTCTGTTGTCACGCTCCGCTCTCGGAGAGAGAGGGTCCAGGGACATTTGTCTGCGCATGCTCGCGCTAAACCAATCAGAGCGGATCAGAGCGCAGGATGTTGATTTCACCCGACTGAAAATATATTCATGGCGAGTGAGGTTGGCAGCACTCAGAAACCTTTTCAAGTAACTTGGCGCATTGGAATGTAATTTCTGTGGCATGACTACGCTTTCATATTAGTTAAATTTCTCCAAGAGAGAAAAGAAATAGGAGTTTGAAACGAATTAAGACAAGTTTCGAGCAGAGAAGGAGAAGGTGAGAAAGCTCATTAAGTATGCCCGATCCAAATGAATTGTTTACACACACGCGCAACTTCCCTAAAGAAGTAGTTTTCCCTAGGAGTTTTCGATAATATTTTGGCGCATTTCAACTTTCTTTGCCTTAATTTTGGTTCTGGAAATAAAACTGTGTGGATGTGAATTTTGGGAGTTTCGAGAGGAGGGCGAATAAACAATAGATAGCTCATTAAATGTGCCCGTTCGTATCCAACGCCGATTGAATGACAAGCTCTGCAGAAGCCTACGCTCGATAGCCCTTAACCTGATCCTTCATTACTGATAGCAAAGGCACAACAACTACAACTATAGAACATTCTAAAAGTTCCGTATATATTCTTCTTTCACTAACCTAAGAAGCAAATGGAACACTACCAGTCGGTAAAATTCTAAAACATTCAGATTTTTAGTTGCAGTGTTATAAAAGATTAAGGAAAATACCACAAATTGGCAGTTAGTCCTCGTAGTTTCCCAAGCTTTAGCCTTCTCTCGGCTCCCGTATCCAGTGTTTTAAAATTGAGCACAACTCCTCTGCTCCTCTGAATGCTCTGATCTGAACTTCAAGAATTCACGCAACGCTTGCAGCATTTGTCTCTTCTCGGAAAAATAATCTGAACTGCTAGAGGAATCGCTCAGTGCAACGAACCAAACACGGAACAAACACGATCGAATTCGGGAAATATTATTTTCTTTTTGCTGACCGCACAAACAAATTGTCCGCCATGCTTCCCTTCCATTCTGTCTTATATTTTCCTACACATGCGCAGTAACCGTTAGCTAGAAAACTGACTGACCGACGAGCATGCACAGACAAATGATCTGGGACCCTCTCTCCCCGGAGTTGCGTGACAGGAGAGGGGGTCCAGAACTGGACTAGGTTGCCCCCGGAAGTTTAAGATGCTGAATCAGTTGCAGGCTGCTTGATCACTGACTCTTGTTGGATTTGCTGACTAATTGCACAAAATATATGAATTATTTCATATATACTTACATGACTCTTGTTGGATCGCTACTTCTGAGCTCGAGGGATCTCTGGTGCTAGTTTCTTGTTTAGTGGGAAGTCCAGTCTGCTTGGACGTCTGAGTTGTCGGCGTGTGAGACTCTGGGGTTGCTTTCAGATGTCTTCTATTTCGTCAAAGGGCAGAACCATCCTTTGTGAGGACTTTGTGCGATCGCACATTAATCTGCTTTTGAATAGTAGCTTTCTTCCAGGGTTCCTTGGGGCTGTTTGTGCACTGAATGCGCACTGTGTCACCCGTTTTCAGTGGTGGGAGATCTCGAGCATTTCTATTGTAGTAAGAATATCTGCTTGGTTATTATCTTCCTTTTTTCCTCTTGAACACCCTCGGCGAGTTTAGGTTTAAGGAGCTTCTCGCTTGTAGGTAGGAGTGTCCTGGTGCGACGAATCATGAGACGCTGTGCTGGGCTGCTTTTCATGCCTTCTGAGGGCGTGTTCCTGTGGTCAGGATCGCAAGCCAAGGGTCTGTTCCGTCTTTGTTAGCCTTCTTAATACGCTTTTTTGCAGTCTTCACTGCGCTTTCGGCCATACCGTTGGACTGCGAATGTCCTGGACTTGAAGTTACATGCTCAAATTCGTAGTCTCGTGCAAATCTCCTGAATCGGTCCGAATCAAACTGTGGGCCATTGTCGGATGTTTTCCGACAATGCCTTGCAAAGTGCTGCTTTAATTTGTAGATAACAGCTTTAGATGTTGTACTGGACTCCAACCTGTCCACTTCCCAGTAGTTGTTGTAGTAATCAACAGTCGCGAGGTAGTGTCGGTTGTTTAACTCAAACAGGTCAACAGCAACCTTGGACCATGGCCTGTCAGGTACCTCGTGAGGGTGGAGCGTTTCTTTCTGCTGGGAGATCTCATAGGTTCGGCGAGTTTCACACTGGCTAGCAGAGTTTTCCCAGCTGCGCATCACAGCGTTCATTCCTTGCCAGTAAACACTTTCTCTTGCGCGTCTCGAACATCCTTGCACGCCGATGTGTGATCTGTGGATTCTGGATAGGTCTTTTGGTCCGAGGGATTTGGGAACTACACATCTGTCTCCTTTAAAGACAATTCCATCTTGCGCTGATAGTTCGTCGCGAACATTGAAGTACGGCGTGACGTCGTGTGTGAGATTATCCTTGGTCTCAGGCCACCCGCTTTGAATTAGTTTCTGAAGAGCTTGTATGGTGCTGTCTCGCAGACTTTCTTTACGAATTTCTTCTAAACTGGCTTTTCGGAGTGGCAGAAAGTCAAGAATTTGTATCTTTTCAACCTCTTTGTCAATGGTTAGCACTTCATCACGCGATGTGGTGATAGGAAGGGGTGCTGTGGAAAGCGTGTCTGCCAGGTACATGTGCTGGCCAGGCTAAAGCCAAGGTCGTACTTCTGCAGGCAAAGTAACATTCTCTGCAAACGCTTGGGAGCGGCCACGAGGGGTTTGTGGTAGATAACTTCAAGTGGTTTGTGGTCACTCTCGACGGTAACTTTGCGACCATAGATGTACTGGTTAAATTTCTCTGCTCCAACACTATGGCTAACAGTTCTTTCTCTATTTGGGCATAGTTGCGCTCGGTATCGGTCAGGGATTGGGATGCATATGCCACTGGCTGGCCATTTTGTAACAGCGTGGCCCCAAGTGCAGTGTCTAAGGCGTCGCACTGAAGCATTGTCTCTTTTTGTGGGATCAAAGTATCGGAGGACATGTGCTTGGGAGGCTGCTTCTTTCATTTTCCTAAAGGCACTCTCGTGAACGTAACTCCATTGCCATTCTGCATCCTTGCGCGTCAACTTTAGCAAGTTTCATGCTATCAGGAAAAATACCTTGGTTGATAGAAAGGTTAAAAATAAATGTTAAAGGACGGTATATTTGGAGTGCTGCAGTTTTTAATAAAAGTGGATGAATCTTGTCAATCCCAAAAGACTTGCATGTGTCAAGACTTTCTAGTAATAAGAAAACATCTATTTTAGAGACTTGTATGAAACGAACTTGTTTTTGTTCCTGAGAAAGATAAGAGGTTGCACTCTTAACAGATTTAGGCAGTTGTGCTGCCGTCTAAATGGAACATCACAAAAAAATGAAGTTAATTGAAGTACATTGTGAGAAGATCTCACTGATACAAGAAAAGCCAGAAGCAATGGGCCTGACAATGCAGCAGATATCAGCAGATTTCCACGGCGTTTTCACCGGAGAAGGCAAATTTGAGAAGAAACTACACTTAGAGCTGGATACAGACATTGAACCAGTAACACAGCCCGTTAGGAGGATTCCAGTGGCAATGAAACCCAAGTAAAGCACGAACTGCAACAGATTGGGTCTCAAGCCTAGTACTTGTTAAGAAGCCCAACGGCAAGCTTCGAGTGTGTATCGACCCTCAGCCACTCAAAAAAGCTCTGAAACGCAGCCACTACCCACTTCCGGTCATTGATGATCTCCTGCCGGACTTGTCAAAGGCCAAAGTTTTCAGCGTGTGCGATGTTAAAAACGGATTTTGGCACGTCGAGTTGGATGAAGAGTCAAGCTATCTAACAACGTTTGGCACTCCATTTGGCCGGTA
>OZ026603.1:24784180-24946680 GCA_964020085.1 Micromussa lordhowensis | reverse complement strand
CTGCCACTCCATGACCACCTCATTTCCATGTGTCGGTGTGCTTTGAAGAACGAGGTTTATAACAATAGTTTCTATTCTTATTCAGTGAGATGCAAATAAGTAGCAGGGTATTCTGCAGTTTAGCCGGAAATTGTAGGAGCAGAAATCGAACTTGTAAATTATTTACTGGTACGCATTAAATGTCTTTAGAATGTTGACAGACTGTGCGGAGGACTCGTCCATCGTGATGTGTGAAAATGCTAACGCTTCAGCCTAAGTTCATGTTTGGATGAATAGATCGCAGCATATATGAAATTAGCGTGTTGTACGGTTTTCGTTTTTTTGATTATTCTACAAGGTTTAGTAACGACGATTTCTCTTCATTTACGAATTCGAACAAGGAGGCGAGACTGCTAAGAAATGAAGAAGTTAAAATTAAGGAGGCTGGAAACAGTTTCCAGCACTTTTCTAACAGCTATACTTTGTGGGATAAATACTACCACTGTTTAACAAGTGATGCTACAATAATGGTATCATACAAATTCCCAATCATTGGTGAACAAGTTGCAATCATCTATTTTACATAACAGGTTACCATAGCAACAATATAACCTGCTAAAAACACCCTTAATTTTAACTTTGAGCGCTTATAACTCAAAAATGAGCTCGGTGACCCCTATTTTTTATTATCGAATTATAATAAACATGATAAGATGCAACTTTTGGCAAAGTTTTAAAAAATTCTCTGGAGTGGGTTCAGAGCCACCTTAAATTTTCGAAAAGTTTAGGTGGCTCTGAACCCACTCCACAGAATTTTTTAAAACTTTGCAAAAAGGTACATCTAATTATGCTTATCATAATTCAATAATAAAAAATAGGGGTCACCGAGCTCATTTTTGAGTTATAAGCGCTCAAAGCTAAAATTAAAGGTGTTTTTAGCAGGTAATATTGTTGCTATGGTAACCTATTGCGCCACAAATTTAACAGCAACATGTTAACCAATGATTGGGCAGTTTTTCGATACAATGATTTTGGCATCAACTGATATAGAGTGGTTATAAGAATCCATCAAAGTCTACGTCTTGGAAAGTGCTGAAAACTGTTTTGAGCCACCTTAAGTTGTCACAATTAATAATCCAGATTTACAAACTTTCACTTACTGCATTAAGGACAAAAAAAAGAGTTGTGAAAGCCAAGCACGATCTCCTTCACATCGTTTCACAGGTAAATCAGAGCAAAACAAACCACTAATCTTTCTCACTGAAATCTACGCGAATTAAGACGACGGCTCGACGGTTTGACATCCTCGTATTGTGGCGTAATGCACTCTGGTAAAAAGTTACGCCGTGCATTCTGGTAAAAAGTGATGAATTCGAGAATTCGTATCCCCTTCTATATATTCTTCTTAAATCCTGATTATGTTGCTGCTCGCTTGCTGCGCAGCATGCGCAGCAACAAAAAGTACTCGGACTTAAATTGTTGGGAGATCGGCAGGGGTGGCAAGGGTGAACAAACAAAAAACAACGTTCGCAAACGCAACGGGACATTTTTTGACAGAATCCCTCGTGAATTAATAAGCCTTTGTTTGGCGCTAAAGCTATTGTTTAAAGATCTCCTTTAAGGCCATATTTGCGACAACAAACAAAAAGCATTGTTTTTTAATTTGATCAGCTTTTCTTGATACGAGCCAGTTGACTCCAACTTCGGATAATTACCCCGCCGCCGATCATCGGCGAGACTTTCGTGCATTATTATACAGACAGAATAACGTCACCGCTGATCATGGGCGAGATTTTCGCGCCATTATTGTACAGACAGAATTACCTCGCCGATGAAAATAGCGTAATTTTTGTCGTTCTCTATATTGAAAGAATCGCATATTATGTGTTTGTCTGATCACCGTCTATCCAGTAACCATTTCAATGAGTCAAAAACGATTTTTATGTTTAGGATAGTTTACAAGGTGCTATTTGAAAAAAAGAAAAGGCCCAGTGAAGTCGCAACAAAAAGGATAATAATTTGTAAGACATACCCTCTTGGTCATTGCTGTTAACGGGACTCTCGCAGATATATCCCATTTCTTTACTTTGTGTAGTACAGCTCAAGTCGTTAAATAGTCCAAAGTTTTTCTGGTAGTTCTTATACATAACCGCGCAATTTTCGTCATCACTACTGGGTTGGCCTTGAGCCCAAGGAAACTCTCCTTTGGTATCGTTGACTTTGCTGTTATCGCTTATCCATCTCCACGCTCCAGACGTATATTCAAGGCCGATGAAATATTCAGTCGTTTCCATTTTTTGAATAGTATCTTTCAAGAAGTTCCATTCCTTTGTACTTTCAATGGAAACCAGATCGCTTCCAGTAAACTGGCAATGTCGCCTGCTTTGTTTCCAATTCGCCCATTTTTCCCCAGAGATTTTATGAAATGTGTAACTCGAATTACCAAAGAGCTCGGGCGAGCTTTTCCTTCCTAATCGAATGAAATCAGGAATAGTATAAACAAATATTATGGTTAGTCTCTTTCTAAATTTTTCTTTTACCCTATTCAGACGGGAAAAAGGCGGGAAATGACCACACTGACTTCAACATATTTTTTTTGAGTAGAAACCTGCAAGCTTGTTTTTACATTAAAAAATATTTGTATTATCCAAATTGTACTGGTGGGACGATTTCACTCCATCACTGGGTCAATTCCTGTTATACATTCGACACGCCTGCGGGGGGCGAGAGATCAGCGGGAAAAAAACGAGATCGTTTCCTTTATTATCATTTCTTTAAGTGCACCCTTAAGGGTATATTGACAGCTACGAATGATGACGTTTCGTCATCAACGCCCTAAGTGAGACCAGAATTCTTGATTTGTACCCGAGAACACGGGAACCCTTACCTTTTCATATACCTTATTAAAGGAAATTAACGATGCACTTTATTAACGCGATTTTAAGAAAATCGCGTTAATTTAATGCCTCTTAATTTACGTCGATGTTAATATAAAATCACATTATTTTACACCACTGTTATTTTACAGCACCTTTATTTCAATTACAAAACCACATCTGCTCATAGCTCCCTTATAAATACCCTAGAGTCACTATCTGCATGACAGTTCTTCTTTAAGAATTGATTTGCGTAAAATAAAGTTAGGTGCATATTGTTTTCGAAAATTTCGCGTTAATTTGATGTATGTAAACCTAACTTTTGGAAAATTCGCGTTAATTTTGTGTAAAGTAAATTTCTTCGCGTTGTCAACGTGCATCGTTAATTTTCTATAATAAGGTAAGATCCCCCCCCCCCCCCCCGGGTTCGAACGTCGCGCAGTCCAAGGCAGTTTTACAGTCGATTGCACTGTGTCAAAGTAGTTATTCTTTGAATTTCTGACACATGTACTCAATATCTTACCGCAGAAATGATCTACATGGTATAGATTTTCACATGAAAGTTTCTATATGCAGAAGCTATTTATATAAACAGCTAATTTTCCGAAGGTTTCCGCTTATACAGGTTAACTGTACTCGATTGCCGAAAACTGAGGAGATATTGAAAATAATGAAATTGATAAGCTATATGAATTTTCGAATTATGTATGATTCAAGCCCTAAACAAAGTTTTGGACGATCAACAGCCAAGAGAATTGAGGAGAATTCGAACGAAGCGTATTGCTATTATTTAAAAAGTATTGTAAATAAATGCTTCAAAGATGAATAATAATAATAATAATAATAATAATAATAATAATCTTTATTTATATAGCGCCGTTTCTACTAGAAAACCAACAGCGCTTAACAAAGCTACTTATTATAAACAAATAAACATTACTTTACTAATATGATAATTTACTTTTATATAAACGAATAATTGTAAGGAAAGCAGAGATTTAAAAAGAACGATTAAATAAAAAAGTCTTAACTCTACTTTTAAAGGTACGTAGACATGATATGGCTCTAATATGATCAGGTAAATTATTCCAAAGTATAGGTGCGATTACTGAAAAAGCACGCTTTCCATGAATGAATACAGACATGGCGAAATGATTGGAACAAACTAGTTGACAAAAAAGACTGTTTCAAGCGAACAGGACACACATAATTTCTATTGCACGCTTTAATCTTCGTCAAGTCCAAGAGTACAAAAACTAGTAATACGAGAGCCGGATAACTCGAACTGATCGCATAACGCAACTGATGGACAAAAACAATGACTATTGTAACAACAGGATATTCAAGCGTAAACCCAGCTGAACAGGGATTAATTTCGTTAAACGGACGAGACGCGGTGCTGTCCTTGTGGTATCATGACTCTACGTTGGATAATTTTGCTTTCTCAAAAGGTAACAAAGAAAGAAAAAAAATATTGATATCGTCTGGGAAAATAAAGAACGAAAAACATAGGAATGAAAAAGAGAATTCGAATTACGTTTTGCTAGTGAGCTTTAACTTTAACGTTAACCTATGGATTAAACCTCAAGTCAGTGGGATCAAAATTGTCACTGTTTACAGACGATCCACTTTCCAAGTTGAGAGGCTCACAGCCACTTTCGTCTAACTTGACGCTTCCATGGCAGCATTTATTTGTTAGGCATACTTTTCTAAATGTGTAACATTCTAGCTTTTAAAACGGAACTTGTAGGGTTTCTTAGGATTATTTAAATGATTTCGATTACTGATAATCAATTTGAGTCATTTCGGGTCGTTTACTGACTTAGGAAATCAAGAAATCGAAAATGGCGGATCCATGCTGCAGGAGAGAAGAATCCCGGGGTCGGGGTCGATAAAATGTTCCTCCATTTACCTCTTTTTCGGCTACCACAAACCAATGTCAACTCTTCTGGCTTTTCGTTTTTGCTGTTTCCGAATAGTTTTCTTTTTTAAATTTCATTACAAAGTCGCTCCTCTTGTCTGTAACGTTAGCGTGGAAATAACATTGGCACAAAAGTGACACTGAGTTCCGTAAACAAATTAAGATACATCAGATTTGGTGAAATAAAGATTAAATATCTACTCACCAACATTCCTTTGTTCGGCTAAACTGAAAAGCAGGACAAGAACAACTATCGTGAACGTAAAGGATATTCTCTCCATCCCAATATGATTTGGCGTTTGCGAAGTTCCAGTAAACTGATCAAAAGCAAAATAAGGAAAGACCCGAGTCAGATTCAACTTAAAGGTAACGCTTCAGCCACTCGGGAAGTTAGTTGCCAATATTAGCGCTAACACGCAACTGCTACTGCAAAACCGAAACACTCAAAAATATGAAGTATAACAAAAACATAGGGAAAACGTAAAGTAAAATTACCGTGCGCCAAAAATGATATCCTTCAAAATAATTTTAGATGATATTGTCTGACAGAAAAGTAATGAAACAATGATTTAAGATATCTCTGCACTATTTATGCGCTGGAGAACAGTAATGAAAAACACTTTCAGGATATCAGTAATAATAAAATAATAATCGTTACTTTTACTATACATCATGACTAAGACGGTATGCTAAGCATACTAAGTAAATTTGTTGCGTGGAATTGTTTCAAGTCTCTGCATGACGCATACGGCGGCAGGAACTTGTAGCTGACGCGAAGTCTGAGTTTCAAAATACCGTACTTTTAATCCAAATGACGACTTACGCAGACATCTTACAACAGTTTTTACCATTAAATTGTATATTAGGCCACCTAATGCCCCAGAGCCTTTCGATTTTCTCAAACGCTTTTCTTCCGCCACAGAATGAAAGCAATACCAAACTCCCGCTAAGCACTCCTGTCAACAAAGATTCTTCAGTTAAGGTACGTGTTCAATAAGTCAGCATTCCCTTGCATCTGTGTGCTTATCAGAAGGGGAATCCCCCCCCCCCCCATCAAAACAAAACAAATATCTATTATATATAATCATCGATCCCTGCGGAGTGAGTGGCTGGCTGAGTTTGGTTTTCATTAATTTGTCTGAAACAAGATAAAAAAATGATGAAAGCCTTCACGGCGATAAGTAAGTACATACATTCTAATACGAAAGCAATTTACAAGACATTGATAAACGCGATCAAGGAACACAAAGAGGGAATAGAGATTTGCCGGTAACATGATTTTGGCACCGGTGTTGCAGGAAGTCGTTACTAAAAGGAAAAAGTTTTAACGTCATCCCCTTCATCATTAAGCGGAAATTCGAAACCAAAAACAACAAGCCACTCTAAAAGCCTTAATTAATTGTAAAATGAAGTTTAAGATCAATATTTCTTACGTGCAATCGAGGTAAAGACGAGGGGTGTTCTTTTCGATTTTTTTTTTCTGTATAAACTCTTGTGAATCCTGTATTTCTAAGCTAGGAACGCGGAATTCACGAACAAAGGAACATGCTTCCAGTGTTGGTATTAGCGTCATGAAAGTGTGAAAGGAAGTTGAATTGTGTCCAGGCCTAACGAAGAACGTTTCGATTAAGAAGCCGTGTGCAGAAGTATCATTCTTAAAGAGTGATAGCGTAGGTAGAAAGAGTTTATAGCAGTTGTTTGGGGAAGAAACAATTCGTTCGTTCGCACACTCCCTCCGTCAGTCAATCAGTCGATGGGTTGTAAACGTTTTTGTAGTTATTCTGATGATCAGATTATTTAGCGTAAGACCGCGATATTGGCTCAGAGAGCAATGAACTGATCTTTCTCGCTTAGAGTAGAGCTGAAGTGTTCCCAATTCAAAGACTATTTGATATGCAAATAATTCGATGGGCGAATGATTCGATTCATCGTTAGCTCTGACAGCTTTTAACCAAAGCGTTGCCAAAATTCATGAGCGAGGGTTTTACTTTCAAAAGTGTTTTCATCCTGCAAATTGTTTTAAATCTCCATATTGGCTCATTTTCTTAACTTATTACGGTAGTACTAAGACTGGAACATTTTCACTATTCACTGCTTGTGTAAACGCATATAAAGTACACGATAACAGCTCCAAATTCCACTCCAGGACTCAAGCCCCCGAGCTTTAGATTACCGCATCTAAAATTCTTGCGCCAAGACTAAAATCTTACCACTTCGTAAACCTGCAACTGATTACTTTGAACTATTCATAAAGACCTCACAATCAACCGCTGATTAGTTTCCAACCGCTGCAGGCTGAGATTATTCGCACAGCGAGCTTCGGATTGACATTTATTTTCTGATGGAAATCACTCAATAATGGATATTTTAGATATTGGACATTTTTTTTGTTTTTTAACTCTCCAACGGAAAAGGACTCGCATCATTTGTTTTGCGAGAAAGCGCTTTGTTTGCAGTTCTAAAACCTAAGCGACTCGCCATTTTGATCGGTTTGTGGCCCGCTCCCGCATGAGGAACGAAGGAACGAAGGAACGAAGGAACGAAGGAACGAAGGAACGAAGGAACGAAGGAACGAAGGAACGAAGGAACGAAGGAACGAAGGAACGAAGGAACGAAGGAACGAAGGAACGAAGGAACGAAGGAACGAAGGAACGAAGGAACGAAGGAACGAAGGAACGAAGGAACGAAGGAACGAAGGAACGAAGGAACGAAGGAACGAAGGAACGAAGGAACGAAGGAACGAAGGAACGAAGGAACGAAGGAACGAAGGAACGAAGGAACGAAGGAACGAAGGAACGAAGGAACGAAGGAACGAAGGAACGAAGGAACGAAGGAACGAAGGAACGAAGGAACGAAGGAACGAAGGAACGAAGGAACGAAGGAACGAAGGAACGAAGGAACGAAGGAACGAAGGAACGAAGGAACGAAGGAACGAAGGAACGAAGGAACGAAGGAACGAAGGAACGAAGGAACGAAGGAACGAAGGAACGAAGGAACGAAGGAACGAAGGAACGAAGGAACGAAGGAACGAAGGAACGAAGGAACGAAAGAACGAAGGAACGAAGGAACGAAGGAACGAAGGAACGAAGGAACGAAGGAACGAAGGAACGAAGGAACGAAGGAACGAAGGAACGAAGGAACGAAGGAACGAAGGAACGAAGGGAACGAGGGAACGAAGGGAACGAGGCAACGAGGCAACGAGGCAACGAGGCAACGAGGCAACGAGGCAACGAGGCAACGAGGCAACGAGGCAACGAGGCAACGAGGCAACGAGGCAACGAGGCAACGAGGCAACGAGGCAACGAGGCAACGAGGCAACGAGGCACCGAGGCTACGAGGCTACGAGGCAACGAGGCAACGAGGCAACGAGGAACGAGTGAGTATCTTTATTTATTTATCCACGGTACAAAATTCGTCAGCTAAAAAATTTCTAAATAACGAATACATATACGTATGTATTATATATTAATAAAAAGCTGCTTTCCACGAATGCCGTGCCTTACAATACTCCTTTGAGTAATCGCTTGAATTGCCCAAGGGACTCTCCTTCCCTTAAATTACAAGGAAGACTGTTCCAGAGAATGGCGCCACTATAGGTGAAGCTATTTTTGTAATAGTTTGTGCGCTGTAATGGAACATTAAGTTTATACTCGGAGTCTCTTAGGTTATAAGCGATTTCTCGCCTTTCAAATTTAGAGGTAAGATAACTTGGAGCCAACCCGTGCAGAGACTTGTAAACCATCGTAGCTCTTTGAATTTGCTGTTGGCAATGTAGATTTTTCCACCCTAGAAGTTTAAACAGGTGACCAGCATCAACGTCATAGTTTGAGTAGGTCAAAACACGGGCTGCTCTATTTTGTAGCTTTTGTGTCTTATTCCGTAAAGTTAACTCACAGTTTCCCCAAACAATATTGCAATAGTCAAAGTGTGGCTGTATCAAAGCTTGATATATTAGATGTAAGGTCGACTGAGGGACAAGGTGCCTTATTCGTTTTATGGCCCCAATACCAGAAGCGACTTTCTTAGTAATTTTCTCGATATGGCCACTCCAATCAAGCCTATCATCGATGATCACTCCAAGTGATTTTGCGGTAGTAACCTGGCTAATTTGAAAATCATTTATTGCAAATGTTGGGGACTCTGTGAGAGTATTTAACCTCTGCCTAGATCCGATAAGCATAAATTCGGTTTTAGTTATATTTAGAGTGAGTTTGTTTGCTCTTAGCCAATTGTGAACATTTTCTAAATTTTGATTTAGACGCAGCTGAATATTGTCTGCATCATCACCCGCATAAGTAAGATGGGTGTCATCAGCATACATCCTCGGTTCACAACTTGATAAACTGTTTGGAAGATCGTTAATGTATAACAGAAATAGTAGTGGCCCCAAAATCGTCCCCTGGGGGACACCACAACTTAATGAACAAGTTTCAGAGAGTGATCCGTTGATTGAGCACACTTGAGTACGATTCTCTAAATATGACTTAAACCACTGGTGCGCGTTCCCATGTATGCCGTAATTGCTTAATTTCGATAAAAGGATCTCGTGGTCCACTGTGTCAAAGGCCTTTTTTAGATCTGAGAAAACAACGGCATTGATTTTACCGCGGTCAATGTTGTATGCCCAAGTGTCCGTGGCCTCAAGGAGAGCCGCGACGGTTGAGTGAATAGCGCGAAAGCCCGATTGATATTTACAGATGATATTGTGCTCTTCTAGATAGGCATGTAATTGATCATAGACAATTCTTTCAAAGACCTTGGCTATAACTGAGATCACCGAAATTGGACGATAATTATTTAGATCATCCCGATCACCTTCTTTAAAAAGTGGGGTGACGACTTTTGCCCGTTTCCAATCATCCGGAAATATGCCTTGACTTATTGACTGGTTAAAAATATCACGTATAGGAATGCAAATGAGATCTGCACATTCCCGAATGAGCCTAGCAGATATTTTGTCAAGGCCAGCTGCCTTTGACTTATTTAGATTATTCAAAAGTGAGAGAACTTCATTTGTGTTGGTAGGACGGAGTTGAAACCGTTTACTTGTGCCAGTGAGGTACTTCTGATAACCATCACTATTTGAGGAATCAATATTGCTGGCAAGTTTTGAACCGATAGTAGCAAAGTGATTATTAAATTGATTCGACAGCACAGTTGGGTTTGTTATTGATACACCATTTACTTTCAAAGATGTTACCGATTTTTTCCCAGATTTTCGCGAAGTAAGTTCATTGATAGTCTGCCAGGTCTTTCTAGAATCGCCCATATATTCATTGAAACTATTTTGATAGTAGGCTTGTTTTGCTAGTCTGATTTTGCTATTTACTAAATTGCGTCGTGTTTTAAAAAGTGTCCAGTCACCTGAACCATTAGATTTGCTAGCTTTGAGTTTTAGGATATCCCGATCATGCATCAGTTTGTTTCTTAAGCTCGGATGTAATCCATGGGGAACTACGCGTGCGAACACGCATTGTTCTCAAAGGGGCATGCTTGTTAACAATTATTATAGATAGAAACGAGCACTTCCATTTTAACCACATTTCATTGGGATCAGTTGAATTGTAAATCTGATCCCAACATTGGGACGCAATGTCGTTCCGAAAATTTCGATTAAATTTTCGTAAGTTTCTATAGGTTATAGCCTTGTGCCCACCAGACATTCCATTCACGGATAATTTCCGATAGGCAAAGACTATACTATGATCACTAATACTGATATGACGAACCCCTGAGCATACAACTTTATCTGGACAATTAGTATAGATTACATCAATTAAAGTTGCAGACGTAGGAGTTATTCTGGTTGGTTCAGTGATAAGTTGCTGTAGACCATAAATATCAGTGATACTCATTAATTTACATGTATTATTGTCGTATCGAGTAGCAATCATATCACAGTTAAGATCTCCCATTAGATAATATTCAATATTTTCGGAATCGAGTTTACCAATTAAAGTCTCGAAAGGTGAAAAAATACCAATAGGAGAATCAGGTGGTCTATACCACGTGGCAACAACAAACGGTTTAGATCTAGGTTTTTGAATTTCTAGACATAGATTTTCAAGAGTGTCTATGTTTAAATCATTTCGTATGGTAAAGTTTATTGAATTTTTCACATAGAAGCAAACTCCTCCTCCACCGTTTGTAATTCTATCACGCCGAATTATATCATAGCCAAGAATGTTGACCTCATTGTCGGCAATAGTTTCGTTGAGCTTAGTTTCATTAATCGATAAAATATCTATTTCGTTATGCCCTAAAAGAATTCTAAGCTCATCTATGTGCGTGATTAATTTATTGATATTTAAAGAAGCTAATTTAAGACCACGTTGAGATGGCAACACTGAGGTAGGCTCATGAGATTCCTCAGTATTGCGTTTTGTACCCGGAATAGGCACGGCATTGGTGGATAGCGCATCATTTCAACCTAAACTCATCTGAAAGTTCTTAAAAAATTGTTGATTACCCTTAAAATTAAGATGTAGTCCGCCCTTGTTTAGTTCCTTTTCGGAGATGTTTTGATGCTGGATAAATTTCCATCCATTCTGTCGGCAGTAGAACTTCAGTTGTTTATTAACTGTTTTTACGGCTTCGTTGAATCCGTCTCTTCTTGTCACGAGCTCAGATATAATTACTGTGGCATCGGATGAGTTTTCGATTTGTCTGGCGAGATCTACAACTGAGCCGACAACATGTTGTAGTTATTTATGCTTGAGATCATTAGTGCCCACATGCAGAATCACTTGGTCTGGTGAATGTTCCAAATTAGGTTTAAGGTAATCTTTCATGGCTTTGGTGGTGGCACCGGAGAACGATTTAACCACCACACGATGACCAACGGCATTTCCTAAATGTGTACCGTGGATATTCTTTATCATGGAGTCTCCAATCAACAAGGTAGTACTTTCGTTTACCGGCGTGGAATTTTCCATGTCACTATTGGCGTTGGACTGTGCTTCGTTCATCTTCTTTCTCCGTATTTTTCTTTTTTTCTTTTTCGCGCCAACGGTTTGCCATTCATTTTGATTAGAGCTCTCATTAGACTGGGCATTATCACTCTTTGAATTTCCTTGAGCGGTAGTTACTTCGTAACTCTGGGTCGATTGTTGATGTTGACATTCTCTTACGCTCTTTTCTTGCATAATAAGCCTTAATGCTAATTTCAGGGAGTCGTTTTCCTTTTCTGCGGACAACGCACGGGTCTCAAGAGACACAATTTTCATTTCCAGATAATTAATTTGCTTATCTTTGTTGCATAATGTCTCCTGTAGCTTTTCACACATATTTTCTTGGTTTGGCGGATATCTCGATAGAGAACTTGTATTAGCATCAACTTGCTCCTTTAATACCACCAGGTTGTATTTTATGTTTTCCAGTTCAGCAAATAAAGGATTTCCTGATCCCGAGTCCGCTCCGTCATCCGTTGTCTGCTGGTTTTCATTATGCATGGCTTGTGGATTGATTCGGCAAGTCGGTTATCATCTCCGGCTTGTCATGAACCGACGAGTCGGTTATCTTCTCCAGCTTGTCCTGAGCCAGTTTGAATAATTTTTCCTTTAAGACAGGACCATCTTGTCCTTGGAAAACAAGAGTAAGTTGCTTCTTAAAGTACTAGGTTATAACAAGCTTGTTGTTACAACTTTTGAATTGCTTATTATTTCCACCGGGCGACGACCACTTTCCTTGCTGCTGCAGACAATTTTCAACGAAATTCTTCAAGGATTCTAAGTCGTTTGTCCATATTAACCGCTCTCCGTTCCGCTGAAGATATTGCCAATCAGAACTGTCAAGTTCAAGCGGGTATAACTCGGTGTTTGACTCCCAAACGACTCCGTCGTCGGAGCTCGAAAAATCATGACCGTCCGCCATTGAAGGGTCTTCGCTTCGCCTTTATGCTTGATTTCAGTATTTTTAGGACCAGTAAAGGGAATTTTCCATACAAAGTCTATTAAACGCGTTCGTCTCCTGAATTAACAGTCAAATGGCTTGCGAGGGAAGGCTGTCGGAAGTTCGGGTACTCGGAACTCTGGTTCCTCAAGTCTAAACACGGCATTAATCGCCTCCATAGTGGACGAGCGGATGAACCGCCATTGAAGCAATGACCAACCAATATATTAGCTGCTGTACTGGCTACGAGGCAGCGAGGCAGCGAGGCAGCGAGGCAGCGAGGCAGCGAGGCAGCGAGGCAGCGAGGCAGCGAGGCAGCGAGGCAGCGAGGCAGCGAGGCAGCGAGGCAGCGAGGCAGCGAGCCAGCGAGGCAGCGAGCCAGCGAGGCAGCGAGGCAGCGAGGCAGTGAGGCAGCGAGGTAGCGAGGTAGCGAGGCAGCGAGGCAGCGAGGCAGCGAGGCAGCGAGGCAGCGAGGCAGCGAGGCAGCGAGGCAGCGAGGCAAAGAGGAACGAGGCAACGAGGCAACGAGGGAAAAAAGGACAGAAAATTCGAAATCAGAATATCCCTCGACTCGCTGGGATAATTTTATAGGCGAGGAGGAGTAAAATAAAATGTGGATTTTTCGCGTTGATGAAAATTAAGCTGACTATAAAATACTGTGTACACAGCTTTTTTTGTAGAACTCATTACTCCAGCCGGGTTCATTAAAAGCTTTTACTTTATCAGTAGCTGTTACAATGAAAACAGCTCAAGCTAAACTGTTCGACCTAAATAAGCTTACTCATTATTTGTCAGATTAGTGATTACTGTATGTCCTGTATGTTGCTATGTCACGCAACATAGAAATTCTCAAAATCCTTTTGGCAACCCTTGTCATACGTAATTCATCGCGATTTGGCTTAAAAACACCTTAATGTTTCGTTCCAAAAATACATGTAACAAGAGTGCATGGAAAAGCAACTTAAATATGAAGCCGCTTTAACTATGAATTTCGACGTCATCACAGGGAGCAGAGGAGTTCCTTTTGAACGAATGAATAAAAAAACGACTTACCTCTTGCATCAAACCCCCTAATTTTTTATTTTGGGGATGTTTCCTAGATATTCTGTGCGTTAACTCTTAGTTTTGCTACAAAGGTTGAGGGAAAGCGGTATTTTCGTGGACCGAAATGTGGTTCTCGATGAACCGCCTTCGTGCAATGTGCACCGCAACAGCTGGTGACGGAAATGACGTGAACCTCGGGATGGCAGCATGACTGCGCAAGACAGGAAGTGGTTTGGGCGAGTTGAGGCTCAGGTCCAGGCCTCGGAAGCCTAAAGAGGCCCGGTGCAATTTCACTTCCGTCACCAGCTGTCGCGGTCCACATCAAACTAGTCACGTGGTATCAGTTTCTTCCCTTTCCTTTCTTTAGTACGTTCGCAGCCTTTAGAAGACTGCGGTCGCAGTAGTCAGCGGTCAATAAGTTCAAAAATAATGGCGGTTCGCACGATAGAAATCGGTTCGGGAGCAGTGGACCGGCGAAAATGAATGTATACTGACTCGGAAATGAGCTTTTTTGGCCGGGAGAATTTACGCAACAGTGCATTTCAAAGAGGTAAGTCGTTTTTTTATTCATTCGTTCAAAAGGAACTCCTCTGCTCCCTGTGCGTCATTTATAAAACATGTCAAGGAAAGAGCACGTATAGAAACGTTATATTTCCTACAATGTACTCTGCTCATTCTCTATAACACTCGGCAATGTTGTAACATGAACTTCAAAATTATTTATCCATTTAATAAAAATTGTAAAATATTTTTGCAATCTAAATCTATCTGCTTATTATTATGGTTAGGGTAATACCGTAAAATTCCGAAAATAAGCCCCTCCCCAAACTCGTAACGCAAGAAAACCTTCGTTATGACGCCCTTCCGAGTGTAAATCCCCGAGACTTTTACTTGGAAATTGTCCTCAAATAGAAAATAAAACAAAGCAAAAACAGTGCGGTAACAGATGATTTTTTATTTGCCAAGTGATTGCAGTCAAAAAGACTTTATTGCTATTTGCGTACTTCACTCTGAACGACCTCTTGTCTTGGAGTTCTTCAGTTCATATGGAAAGTACTTGCAAAGTACTTCTATTCCTCCACTCTGCACCCAAAAGTCTTGTGGTGCTCCTCGCTTTTCACTTGTTATCTTTTCGACGATATAATGAACTGTTTCATCACTTCAGCGTACCGAACGCGGGCTCATATCAGTGCTTAGAGCAAGCGACTACGGATTCAAATTATTTTCCGCTGGAAATCACTCAATTCACTCACCAAAGGACCCGTTTCACTGGTCATGTTCACTATTCATGGAAAGTTTTAGATGCTGGACAGGTTTGTTTTTGTTTTTTTTTTTAATTCCTACCCACAGACAGCAGATGTGTCCTATATTTGACTGTATTTCCAGTTAGATTTATGGTACAATTGTAGCGTGAATCGATCTGTTGCTGATTCAAATCACGATACTGCGTGATCAAACTGTATAGATGCATCGTGTTACACGTCTGTTGAAATCCCATCCTTACGGAAAACGAGACATGAAGTGACGAAAGTAAAAAACAAGAGACTTGTCTCTTTCTTGCCTTTCGGTCACCGTACTGAGTGATAGCCCACAGTCTTGCGTGATAGCCCACACTACGTCTTGCGGCTTTTGCCTTGCGGGCAGATATCGCGCTACAGTTGCACTGGAAGTTAACTGGAAATACTTTAAAATAAGACTCCCCTGCTCTCTATGTTCTTATTCTCCATTGAGGTCATCACGAGATCGCTCGTTTGCATGGACTCGCATCGTTTGCTTTAATTCAGGGAAAGTCGTCTGTTCGAATACTTGTAATATCATCTAACAAAGAGCATGGTTTGCCCTTCTAACACATTAGCGTTTTGCTGTCTTCGTCACCTTGGGCTCTGAATTTGTGTCAGTACGTAAGTTACCTTATGCGAAACGCCACTATTTTATTTACACTGTGCCCAGCGGTTGTTGGGGCTGCGCACGCGCGTCTGTCACCGTCTGTTCCATGGGCTCGCCATTGAGTCAGGTTGTATAATATTAAACCTTCGAGTTAAGGCAGTGTTCCTTCTTTATTGGCGAAATGCGTTTCAGGCAACGACAGATAAGAGAAGTATGTAAAAGGAAGTAACCATCGATAAAATCATAAGACACGTTTATTATATTGTCTCCACTTAGTTCCATGTTCCCTTAATTAAAACATGTTGGTATCTGATTGAATTGACGATTCTACTACGCCAACCACCCATTTCCCAGAGGATGGCCGCTTAAAAGTGGTTTCACTGTAATTTCAATTATGTACTCCGCTTGTTCTCTGGTATTCTGCAATTCCATGACATAAACTCCTAAAACTATTTTGCCATGTTATTAAAATCGCACAATATTTGTATTCTAACCCTAAAATGTTAGCAAAGTAATATAATTCATAGCAACGTTTTTTTGAAAACAGTTTCAGGTTAACAGATATTTCTCAAAATGTTTACATTTCGAGATTTCCTTCTCGTCATTTGTGGAGACAACACTGACAGTCACTCACTTGTTTGTCCAGTCAGTTTCTCGAGAACAGCTCAAATTAACTTTTGGATGTATAATTATGCAATCAATTGTATTCATTAGCCGTCAATGAGCCCCTATTTAGTTTGGCGCTATCACGAATATGAGCGGAACCAAATGTAAGTATCAACCAACATGATCTCTTTTTTCATACACCCTTTATTTCAAATAGCACTATGTTACAATACTTCAGCACACATTATATTCCATCATTCTACATTAAACTACATTATATAAGTTCTCTCAAGTTCTCGTGTAAGCGTTTGTTTGTTTATTTTTTTTTGCCATACATACCTCCAAGCTAATCGTTCCCTCACCACTTTGTTTGAGTTCAGACGAAAAAGTCGGAGTTCGCAATTCTCCAAAAGTTTGAAATTTTGTTGCCAGCTGTTCCACTTGGATTCGTAAAGGTTCTCATAAAACGTCTTAACGGCATCCAAAGTTTCAAAAGGATCAGATTTAATCAGTTTGAATCACTCTACTTGTACTCATTCGAAGTTTCCGAATATGCTTTTTTGTACGAGTTCTTTTTTCCAAGTTGAAAAAATATTTGGAGTTCTTTTCGCCATGCTCATGCCAAAGTGCGCGGGATCTCACTAATATACCTTGAACCTTTTCTTCATACAATGTTTCAATTTGCATTTAGGTATTAAGGAATTTATTCTCTCAGTATTAGTCCCATCACTTAATAAGGGACAGCTGAGTTTCTTATGCCGTTTTGATAGAATTTATTATATCGACTGAATAAACATCATCTGGTAAACGATCTGAGGTTCCGATTGACGCCATCTATAACTACGTGTCGTGGGCTTTTAATGCACCAAATGTCATGATCATGAAAATCTAGTTTGGATTGTAGCTCTTATATTGTCTTAATCACAGATTGCTTTGTGAGAAGGTTTCCACCTCTTTTGTCGACAGTAGGGTTTAATAGACAATTAACATCTCTACCCATAATAATATTTTCAATGGCGTCAAAATCAGTTCAGTTCACGATAGTTTGCAATAGCGAGAGACAGAAGGCAACTTATTCATTGTCTCGTTTGGGCCTTAAATATTTACCAGAAGGGTGTACTCGCGATTGAGTAAAACCTTAAGTATGAAAAATCTGCCGTATGCGTCAGTTACTTTTTGTTCAGCAACACAATCAAAATTATTTCGAATCAAGATCGCCACCCCACAGGCATTGTTAGCCCCATGGGAGCAAAGAATGGGGCGCCCCATTCTCTTTTCCACTGGCCTTCATTTTTCTCGGTCGAATGACTTTCTTGCAGAAAAATAATGTCAGCTTTTTTTTTCTGCAGAGGGTGAAAATTGTTTTCCGTTTTTGAAAGTTACTGATGCCTCTGATCTTTAGTATGATCATATGAGCAAATAGAGAGGAAAGAAGATAGTTAGAAACGAGGTACTCTGAAGAGGGACAAACAATTCGCTAAAATTTAAATCAACCAACATTATCGCTACTTCCTCTCTACGTCGATTTAGTTATTGTTTTTATCATATTTTGATTGACATTGACGTATGTAGGCAGCTCATCATGAGGATCTGCATCTTGTTGTAACAAAGGAGAAGCGGTCACAGAAGATTCATTGGTACAGTCTTCTGGTTTAGATTTCACAAGCGATGCGTATGAACTATCTCCTGGCACCTACACAAAACATAAGATATTATATCAGTCGGTCGGTCCCTAAGACCGCCAGTCTTTGTGTCCGTCAAAACTCAAAATCGAGATCAAAGGCGCACTGACGCATATTATCTATACTACTAGAAAGCTGAAATGCAAGCGTGTACAACACCAGAATGGATTGAAAAACCGGAATGGAGAGCTCGAAAACGAAGAGGAGGAGGAGACAGAGGTGAGAAGGAAGAAGAAGGGGACAGAAACTTGGGATAGTGAATGATAAAGATCAAGAAATTGAGAAGAATGAAGGGATGAAGAGCAGGAGGAGCAGGAGGAGAAGGAGATGAAGAAGAAGTAGGAATAGAAGAGAAACACAAAAAGAAGTCAAGGACTAGGACAAAGACATCAACGGTATTAAAGTGCCTATAACCCCTCTAAGATGAGACTTAGACAAACACACAAACAGAATTTGCCAAAATTTTTGGTTTGTGATATTTTTAAGGGCTTTAAAAATTAACATAAAATAGTTGAAATTTGATACATGACCGAGCTGGCGAAGAGCCTGGGTCTATTACTGGGTTGACGTCACAGACTGTTTTGCATCCATGTTTATAAAGAGTTAATGCTATGTAAAGGAATATGTGACGTCAACCCAGGAATATACCCAGACCCCTCACCAGCTCAGTCATAACACAAAAGGTATCAAATTTCAACTACTTTCTGTTAATTTTTAAAGCCCTTAAAAATATCACAAACCGAAAATTTTGGCAAATTCTTTTTGTGTGTTTGTCTAAGTTTCATCTTAGCCTCCAAAAAATTCTGGGATTATAGGCACCTTAACTTCGACAACGAGGTTTTGTAATCCAGAACTCTAAGCTTCTGTAACGAAAGTTCGTTTATTGAAGCTTTATTTGAATTACCATCATTGTACGAGGAGTCAACATGGCATATTCACACTCCTGTCCCGAAGCTTGGTCTATTCCCCACCTCTGATATTCGAGTTCGATACCTTGAGGTTCTGCTTTATCGGAGAACCCAAGATGTCTTGCCGCATTTTCTGGGCTCAACAACGACCCGTCTTGATCTTGAAGTCGGTTTCTGTTAGGAAATGGATGAGCGAAAACAGAGTATTTTACGAAAGTTGTAGAGACTTATCTCCTCCTGGGGGCGCCAGGCAGGTGTAATATTGGCGGAAAGATGCGAATAAGGGGAAATGTAAAGACTCCAAAGTAGTCCAAGACAAAAACTATACACAGAAAAAAGTCTAACAGTTTAGGAAGCAATCCAAAAAGTCTTTTTTTCCTCAATAGACTAGTACTGAAGTCTCCTTGCCATCTGAATGAAGGTCACACTTGTAAATTAAGCCTTGCACCTCTCCATCACTGTCACATGTGACTACCCTCACCCCCACCTTCGCCCCAAACGGGGAGGCATTTTCCAGTTGTTTACTAATAATTATTCAAAGAAAATACTTTTGCCTGGAACATTTGATTTTCAGACGTGTTTAGAATGCATGTGTTCTAGCCACAAAGCAAGAGAAGAGTAGCAGAACAATTTTTTTTTATTACAATTGTTTATTACAATTGCAATTAGACGCACCATTAAGCAGGTGACCTACCCTGTAGCAGCTGCCTTTCTTTTATCTAGTAAAAACATAATGAGCAGTTAGAAAATAGCTTTATTATAAAATGACAGTCGTAACAGAATAGAGGAACCCAGTTTTGTCATTTTCAAAGTGCGATTAGGGCGTTCCCTTCCCCTTACCCCTTGAGTTTTGTACATTGTTTTTTATCATCGGTTCTGGAGGATATGTATGATTATTAACAAAGTGGATAATCCGATATAAAGACAGAAATCAAAACTACAATGAAAGAAAAAACAATGATAAAAATGGTTAACAATATTAAACTTAAAATCAAGACTGCATGGAGGGGCGATACTAGTTAAGAAAGGAGTGAAGCAACTTTATATATTACAAAATATATCACGAGCTAGTATCAAGATTACTTGCCTTTTAAGATTCCATCAAGGATAAAAAATAGATATGAAACGTTTTCTAATTATAAATAGAACCAAAATACAGATATCAGTAGCATCCTGTTGACATGTTATATAGGTAAGACAATAAATTACCTTTTCGTTGTTTCGTTCGCCAAGATACGAAACATACACCAAAAATGAGCAACGCAGCAGACAGCACTCCTACTAACGACCCAAGAATTACCACTACTGAGGAGCAGTTATCTTTGTCATAAGCCTGCTTCCATCCTTCCGCGTCTCTGGTGGCATCTAATAAGTGACAAAAGTTACTTGTATATAGATATTTTTATTGAGGTTTAAAGCAAGAAACAGCAGTTTTAATCGAATGTCATTGAAGCAAAACCAAAGTCATTACTTTGGCCCAGTAACAAAGAAAACAAACAATCTAGTGAGCCAACCAGTACTCTAAGCAAATAACATATAGCGATTTAGGATTGGTTCTAGTTTTACTTCTGATTGGATGAAAAAAGTGGCGCAAGTTCCTAAGCCAATGGCCTCGGGTAGCAATACAAAACAACACCATTGCGAACAATTTTGGCATCGAGTCAAGCGAACACCACTCTGTACGTTTAACTTTGAGCCTGAATTGATCGAAAGTAATTGGCCTCAGAAGAAATGATGTCTTCTGAGCCCAATTACATTGGGCAGTGCCCCTTAGATATAATATTTCCTAACTCTAGTTATAAGCAACCCCTAGATCAAGCAAATCTGACATCCTTAGCTAATCGCAGAACATTCTTATGTAAAAACTTGATGGCGGGTAAGAGGAATGAGAGCTAATTTAATATCCTTTTTGACCCCGCAAGTTACAATAATATCCATTCCATATCAGTTAAGATCGGGAAATACTAAAGCCACTATAACGAGCAGATGACTTTTTCACATTTAGATACGCGTGATTCCATTATTATTATAATTCTTATTCTCTTAGGTAGATTATTATTGTAAATAGATTTAATTATTAGTATTCAATTTTGTAATTTGCACTGTTTATTCAGTTTCCAGAATTCTCAAGCAAAAAGTGCCATATGAAAAAAAAACAAAAACAAAAATATATAACATCGATGACACACTGATACACATTGCACATTGCACTGATGCACATTAAGTTTCCAAATAAATTAAGGCTCTGCCACTTACCTCGTGTGCATGGTAGCTCTATAGGCACAAAATAACGGAAAAACAAATGCGAACATATAAAATGTTGAAAATTACCATGTGTAGGTAAAGCTGTCCTTTCCGTTGTAGAAGGGATTGTCATTTGCGAAGTTGCAGTTGTTTGTACCAGATTATGACTCAGGCAGACTCCCTGGCAGTTATCTGTTGAAAAAAAATTCAGTACAGTTGAACCAGGCGCGGATCCATACCGGTTTCCACCGTTTTACGGAAATCGGTCAGATATTTCAGAATTACTCAGAAACTCCAAAAAGGGGACTTAAGGAATAAAAAAATCCATAATATTTCCTAAGGAAACACGGCCCTGGACCCCTCTAGAAGGCACTCGCTGGTTCGGAAATCGGTCACCATTTATCCTGGATCCGCGCCTGTGAACTCTGTATAACCCGTAGTTGGGGATCTTACTTAAGTGATTGCTTATGCGTGCTGTCCCTCTGCTGTAAGTTATATCGTTGTAAGTAGTAACCATCCCGATTAGAGGTTGCTATTTCAAGAATCCTTCTACACTATAAACGTTTATATGTCTAAATTTAAACAGAGCTCTCATGAAGTAAGTAGTGATTACAACTGCAATGATGTCTATTTAACAATTATCCTGCGAAATCGCGCGGAATATCGTCTGATACTTAGCCGAGTCGGCCTACGGCCTCTTCGGCTAAAATCAGACGATATTCCGCAAGATTGAGCAGGATAATTGTTTTATTATTCAACAAATCGATAACAAAACTGCCTAAATCCTAAATCGTAACATTCTTAAATCTCTCTGTCGACATTTTCTCACTTCACTTTTCCTTCCCACGTACGAAGCTACGTATACCGCCGGATATCTGTTACCTACGAATGACAGATATTGAGAGCACCATGACCATATTTGGATAGTGTTACAATTTGTTGAATAATAATGCATCCTTATTCCACAAGACTTTGGAAATAACTGTAACGCGGCAATTTTAGCACCATTCTTTTAAAGTCATTCCCAAATTCCCGGACTCTCCTGGATTCGAACTGATTGAAGCCTGAGGGTGTGACGGTAACTCAAAAGGGTGGGTTAAGGAGCGGCGGAGGTTGAGAAGGAAAACATAACATACACCCGCTTGATATATATAGTCTTTGTGGAACTCACACCGTATTTATACCTGTTACTTCCTCGCATATCCATCCTCTAGAAATATTTCCAGTGATGCTCTTAAACGATCCCTTAAATCCGGTTGGCCACTCTTTCGCCATCAGAGTGTATCTTTTATTGTCATGAGGCGTGTTCACCTGCCATTTGTCTATGGTTAGTGCCTTTCCATTGATCCAAGTCCCGGCAGTTCCCAGTTATTAAGTTTTTGTACAAACCAATGTACCATTCATCGTACTTTCCACTTTTTCGAGTTTGAATCTCCATAGATATAAATTCCCATTCTCGATCTGTTTCTATGACCACCAGATCTTTGTTGATTACTTTACAAGAGGCCATTGCTAGTGGCCACGACATTAACTTGTCATTTTCAAAAGTGTAGCAAGAGCAGCGATAATCTCCACATGAAGTTCCTAAAAGAAAGTGTACATGTCGGAACACACAAGCTTGATTTGAAAATGGATCAAGGGACAAAGACAGCATCACTAGGATAAAGTAATACTATTTAATCAACTTTTATACACTGTAAGGATTCCGATTTTATGATTGACTGATTTGTACCACGTGATACTGGGTTGTGACGAAACAACCTCCTTGACGTTATTATCGTAATGTAATAGCCGTGGTGTAAATTCAACACAGCACTGGCATTACACCATGGCTTCGGCTGACTCAAAGCTTGACGATTTGTTTGTGTAGTGTATAGGCGGATTCATGCTGACGTAATTTTTTTTACATTTTTGCTCATTTGGATACGGCTTTGCGTATAAAAGACAACATGCCAGATATGAATTGACTTCAGGCATCTAAAGAGCTAATGAAAGTTAGTACATGCTTAAATTTGTAGCTCTTTGGGTGTCTTTCAAAAACTGCAAAATTTCAGGGTGGCAAAAGCGGTAATGAGCTCGTACATTCTTAGTTAAATTTTGAGTTTTTAAACCTGTGTTGGACAAAAAGTATTCAATACATCACGCCCATATTCACTGACAGAGTTAATCGTACTATTACCTTTCAATATTCAGAACTGATTTATTTGTAACTCCGTGAAAAACAGAATTGCTTATGCCAATGAGGCAAATATTGTAAACAAGGATTCCCCTAGTCAATTTGAGTATTAACGGACTCATTCCTCGTGAATTATCGGGATTTACCTGTGCTCATTCACTAGCAATGAACTCGAAATTTTCAATACCACATTGAAGTTTCTCGTTCATTGTTAGTGAGCTCGTGCAGGTAAATCCCGATAATTCACTCGCTGAGTACGGTAACCTGTAAATAATGTATGGATGTAATCAATTAAGTTTCCTCCATCAGAGTATGTGTATACTCTCCATCAAGGTGTATACTATTGCTACTACCTGTAGACGAGGAACTCGTGAAAACAATTACAACAGCAATTACAACATCAACAGCGAAAAACGTGATGCCAAGTTTTCACACGGTTACTGGCGAGTTCCCTATCACGAGGATTAAAAATTAAGCCGAGGATACGCAAAACGGGAGATATACTGACAATGGATTGATTCTAGTTTTTCTTTCGATTATAATTAAGAACCTCAACCATGAACGACCAAAACACATCCGTTGTTCTGGTTAGTGAGAATATATTACGGGAGTCTAGTAAACCGGTTATAAATTGGTGTTATTTTAAATTATTGTTCGATCAATGTTCACCGTACTCGAATAGCAATTCGAGTACCATTTGAGAATCAATTCAGTTTCTCAAAAGAAGTCCACAGACGCTTTGTTTTTGTCTTTCCCTAGCCCCAACCTCTTACGTTTTGGCTCGTTCAAACCCCGCGCGCCGGGTTAATATTTTGCTCAGCTTGCGTTATCGACGACTCAAGATAAAATTGAGATTCTGTGACTAGACTAGGGGAGAGGTTACAGGTGGAGACCAATTCACGGCATATTTAAACCTGTGTTTTCCTCACAAATCAATCCTCTGTTTACGTTTCCCCGGATGCTGTTAAAGGATCCGTTCATTCCAGGAGGCTATTCCTTGGCCATTAGAACGTAAAAATCATTGTTGTTAGGCTTAGCATCTTGCCATTTGTCTATAATTAGTGCTTTTCCATTGATCGAAGTCAAGAGACTATCAGAGTACTCACCTTGATAATCTCTTGTTATAATTATATACTACAATGCCTGATTCTTTTACTTTTTTACCTCTGGAAGTAATATTAATATGAAGTGCAGGTATAATATCTTAACAATAAGAAAAAGTAAAACAAACTTACTGAACAATACAATTTATCCTTAAAGCAAAGGCAATCAAGTAAAAGGAAACCTGTTATCCAAAAACGTGTTTCTTGCTATTGAAACTTGCTATTGATCAGTTTGGCTAAAAGGTACAAACTCAATTTTGTTGAGAATTGGGTTCCGTCAATAAATATTTGGATGATGTTGATTGCTTCAGGGTAGGTTTTGTTGCTGACTCTTTGGTTCCACTCTCTGTCTGTTGTATTGCCTCGTAAGAGATTAACAAACGATTGATCAACCCAAAACTATTTCTTTCGATCTGTCCTGATTAAATTGTTGATCGATTAAAACTGAATCTCCGACAGAACCATTCCTGTAATTGTGCTTGTCAGCTAGGCAATCACAATCCCTACTAATCACAATCGGTCTTTTGATGCCTTTTAACTACTCGATTTCCTTTCCACCGCTACCAGTTTTATTTATGAATTCACAAGCGATTATTTTCTCCTTGATTTGAAAAACAAACGAAAAACGACAAGGAATACAGATCCCGTTCTATATTAAAGCAAATCTTTACTCGTTTTGCATAAGTTACTCGAACGAAGAGAATAGCTGAAACTAATTTGTACCTTTTGATGGTGCTTCTGTCGATGGACTGTAGGACGTTGTTAAGCGTGCTGCTGAAGTCACTGCCGAGGATGTCTGCCTGACTGTTGTTACTAAAAAACACAATCACATGTCCACATTAAATTTCTGATGCGATATGAGGCAGCCTCGTTTAACTAAGCAAACTACTTAACCTAACTGTAGTAGACTTGACACGTTGGCTTTTGTTATCGTCGATATACTCTCTATTCGACTCTATAATTAGGGAGCTTTAGATTCGAGTACGAGAACGAGTGCAAGTGTACGAGTTTACTAGCGTGCTCACATTGCGCAAGCGTGGCTCTCCGGGACATGGTCACGGGAGCAGGAAACCCGTCGTCAGCAGCTCGTCGACAACGAGATTTTGACCAGAAGTCGTCCTCCAGAGAACGAGTTTCGAAAGGTGAGTATTTAGTATTTAAAAATTTATGCTAGTCTTTTCCTAAGTCAGCAAAATAAACTTAATGCCGTATAAAGAGGTTTTATCGAATTGAAGGTTATTTAAACCCTGATTCCATTTGTATTTGGTACTTTTTGGTTGGCCTATTTCTACGAAATTCTGAGGTCTTTACATGTAAACAACAACTCGCCAAGCGAATAAATTTAAATTGAAAACTCAAGACCTTATAAAAGCAGTTTCACCCATGCATGAGGGAAATAAACAGTGAGTTGTTTTGATATGGTTGACACTTTCCTGACTTTCTTCGTAGCGATTACGAAGCGAGAACTTTTTATTTGGTAAAGGAAACACGAAGCTATGCTTCTCAGGTTGAAGAGCCCTGGTTGAAGAGAAGTACCGACCAGGTTCAAAAGAGAGGGGTATAAGTTGGACGAAAATCACCGAAGATTTGCAAGATAGTGGAATGAAAGTTACTCAAAGATCAGCAAGAGAGAGATTTGATAAGTTATACCAAGACTTCAAGAAAAGAGAAAAGGAAGAAAGTAGGGCTAGTGGCCTGGACGTTGAATACGACGAGACACACCAGGCCCTGACCAATATCCATGATCAGATTGTGGATTGACAGGAGCAGCAGCAGAGGAAAGAGTAGGCTCGATTTCCGCCGCTCTCTCGTGTCCGGTCTAAGTTCCTCCCCGAAAAGAGACGGCTGGACGCGTGAGCGGCCATTCATGTCCGTGACGTCATTGAAAAAAAATTAATTTATGCGTTCTCGGGTGTCACAAAAAGCAACATGAGAAGGCTGTTTGTGTAAAATGAGGTTGACTAGCCTACACGACTCCTGCGGTTCGTGACATTTGTACATTTGCCGTTCTCTGTTCGGTCTCTCGGCCTTTTTGTTGCTTCACTTGTGTTTATTAAGGGCACTTCATGTTGTGTTATAAAGAGGAATTTTTAGCAGAGCTGAGCCGTTAGACATTTAGAGGTCATCGGTCTGCATACACTGTAGTTTCCGCTGTTATCGGCGTGTCGCTTTGCAGAGTTTGACACCTCTGTAATTTGCCATGTGTTTATGCATTGCTTAGGCTCATTTCTCATGCAAGATATGTCTCCAAGAATTTGCTTTTCGAGGGACAAAATATGAAATTTACCGTGAACATGTTGCTTACTTGCAGCATATATAGTGTGACGCCGGGCCCTGCTGTTTGATTAAAACTGCACAGTATGTAGATTCTTATCACGGATATCATATTTGTCCTCTTACGTTATTCTTCGGAGACGCCGTAGCTTTACTTCGAGAAAGGTATACGTTTGTCAAGAGTCGTTCTTATGTTTCTTGCATATATCTGATCGAGCTTATGTTTCTTCTCTCCTGTTGTTTCGTTCTCACACCACATGATTCAAATATAGCTGTTTACGCCCAAGTCTGTTGACTGTGTTGCGTGTTCTATATGCCATTGTTCGGCTTAGTTCAGGCAATCGGCTGAATTATGAAGACATATTGGCCCTTAATTAAGGCTTCTAGGCCTCTGTGCTGTAATTCCTTAAGGAATCGATCTTAAACGTTTCTAAAATGCGATCGATGGCTTCACTCGTCAACCCGCCTTCCGCTGTCATTTTGAAATTATAGTCTGATAATTATAATTATGCGTGAAAATTATGCCCGACGAAATTCTGCGGGCACTGCTCCGATTGGCTGAAACCAACAAAGGCAACCGGACGAGTCCAGCCGAGAGTTCGGGGGAGGAGCGCGGGCTCGTTTCCCGAACAGCGGCTGGAAATCGAGCCTAAGGAAAGAGGAAAGTGAAAAAGCAACAGCCGAAGAGATGAGGAAAAAAGCAACAGAGAAGTTAAGTGAAACAAAACGAATAACCAGCACGGACGATGAAGAAAACTCTGATTGTACGACACCCAAAAAGAGAAAAAGTCACATCAGTGTCACGGAAGTCTTGGAAGGAAACATTGGAAGAAAAGCCTCTGAACAAGCTGAACAACAGCTCAACAAACAACGAGAGCTTGAGTTGCGTGCCGTGGAATTATGTCAACAACAGCAATTCCAAGCAATGTTGCTTCAGCAACAGCAACAATTCCAGCAGCAACAAGAGAACCTCCAGCACTAAAAACAAGGAATGAACATGGCTATGTTAAATACACTTGCTGAAATAGTAAAAAAGGTCAATTGAACTTTGGAACTAATCCACGGCGAGCGAGGTTTTGAAACTACAATTCTTATTTTAACAAATTTTAAGAACTTGGTGTTTGTACTTTGATGAAAAAACTTAAAAACTGAAAAATTTATTAGCTTGCAAATAAAAAAAAATATTTCACTTTTAATCAATTCAGTAAGTGTACTTAACATAACCATGATTATAGTTTTCAAAATATAATTTTCAATTCGTTATTTGACAGCCTTTAATGAAGATAGTGGTTGCATTGTGATGAAACCTTGAACACTGAAACATTTTAATAGCTTCTTATTAATTTTTGCCATACCATTAAATTTATTAAATGAAAATTAAGGAAGAGTTTGTATTGTAATATGTTTTAATATTTTTTTTTTAACATCTTTTTACAAATCTATATGTAGTTGTATCATGTAAGTGTACTACATTATTATTACAAAATCAGTTCAGCCGTTTTAAAATTAAAAATTATACATAGTTTCAAATTTTATTTTCTCAAGTAAATTTGCATAGATTTGAAAACTCTCCAGTATGGAGAGAATGATTTATCATGGGTCATCCACATCCCATTGCATTTGTCACCAATTACTTCATCCTTTCATAGCTAACTATGCAATAGAAATTTACATGCAGGTGAACTTGAAATTGTTTATCTCCTCGTCACTTTGCCAAATTGCATTACTTAAATGTAGCCATAGCTAGTACTAACTATGATGTAGCTAATCAAGAGCTTTAAACCTGAAAATAATCATCTAATGTGGGAGGCTGAACATCAAAATAGGTGCTTGTACTTGATCCATGTAAGCAGGTACGTGTATTCCTAAGCAGAGCACACACTGAATACATAATTACACCTACTGGACTTAGTCCAATCATTAAGTTCTTCTTAAAATCTAGAAAAGCGAAGTATGTTACTATGTCGCTAAACACCCACTCCACAGCTTCCCTGACTTTACTCATAGAGGAGTTAAATTCTTCTTGGTCAACCGTTAATTGACCACCCTTGTATGGTCCCTGAAGATGAATTCTCAGTGGATAGGCTAGGTCGCCATGTATACACAGTGGTTGTCCACTGGTGTCAAATGAATGCTGCTGAGGGTTATGAAGGAAGCCAGACATTCTTGACATACCAGAATCATGCCTTTTACCCTCTGAAAGAAAAATGTATAGAGTAAACATACTTGGATTTATATAGTAGCTAGTGTTATACCACTCTTGTAGCTGCAGGTAAGTGTTGAGTTACAGACTGATTTCATTTTCCGAGTTAATTGGCTAATAGCCCTTTTGATTAAGTAGGGGCTGGGTCATAGATTTTTGTGTAAGGATTCAAGGTAGGCTACCTTAATGAAGCTCTTACCAAGGGGTTGACTACCAAAAATGTTTCCTGATAGATTTGATTTTTCCAGCCCATTCCTGTAGGTGTAGATAGCGTAAATCCTCGAATCAATTAGCGCCCAGGGAGCTTATTTCAAATTTAGGGAAAGATGGGGTTTTGGGTTGGGGGGGGGGGGGGGGGCACTTATTTAAATGGTGGCCTGACATGGCCATTTTTTTAAATACATCACCTGCGTGTAAACAACAACATAAGCTGTTTATCGACATAGAAAGCTGATCCTAAAGTTTAAATCAGGGCACCATTAGCACTTAATGTGTTCACAAACTGAAACAATGTACAAATCTAATACTACACAACCAAAAGTATGCATCCTTTGTTGTCTCAGTACTCGTCCACAAAATGGGGGGAGGGGGCGCTTATTCCAAGCGAGTGCTTATTCAAGGAGAGCATTAATTCGAGGATTTACGGTAGTGACACTTCAATTCAGTTTCAAATTTGGGGGCTTAAATAAGGGGATGCATTACAGTAGAACGATGCAAATAATCGCATAAACTTATCAACGGGTCCATACAAATTGGCTATTAAACCATTTGCCGCAACAACTGATTGAAACTTTAGGGCGTTACCCTTTTGTGCCCATTGTACATCACACGCTGGTTCTCTCCTGGGCGACAAATTGGGGGAACTGTCCCATCTACAAACCCCCAGCAATTCTCAAGAGCTGGTTCCTTTCTATGGACAGCAAGAGCAAAGACCTCCAGATGTTGGGTACTCAGCCAGGGTTGATCGAGATCTCTGAGCAAGTATCCATGGTTTGTGTAAATAAAGATGATCACCTCGTTTAAGATTAAGCTCAGCTCGGGCACTGAACGACCAAAGCCGCAAGGAATCATATCCGAGAGACGACATGGGTAAGAAAAGCGTTTCAATACAATCAACAGTTCTTCTGTTCCTGAACACACCGTGCCATTGGCGCAAGTAAACATTTCTGGAATTTTTAATGCCCGAAGAAGGAGGGGCAATTCTGTGATGCCAAACATTAACTCTGTTTCAAACTCTTCAGAAGAAATGGCGTCAAAAACATCGTCAATCCTTTCATACTGCTTGTAAGGATGTTGTCTTCTTGTAATATCGCCAGGAATTCTTCTTCGTCAATCTCTTCATCACCAAGGAGGTAAACGGATGCTTTTACGATAGCTTTTTTGCTAAACATGGCGAGATTGTTACAACTCGAACTCGGATCGACACATTTGTTTACAATCTAAAGTTACAATTTTCGTCAACGCGGCTACGAGTACGAGATACTAGTACCAGATCTCGCTCGGTCACAACTCGTACTTGTACTCGTTCTCGTACTCGAATCTAAAGCTCTCTATCAACGTGTCTTGAAAAGTTGAGCCTAAAGTTTTCAAGTTTGTCGTTTACAATACGTGGTTAATCTTTTCCATCCTTAACCATCCTTGGTAATTCTTGGTTTATTATTAATATGTCTTTAGTGTTTTTCTACCTTAGTAAACTACTATTTCCAAGTTTCCTTCAATTTCAAGGTTATTTTTTACATGGCCAAAATAACTCAAAATGCCGTGACTATTCGCGATTAGTATATACCACACAAGTGAATAGTACTTTTCGCGCGCGCTGATTGGCTAGCTCGGAGGTGATTAGCCAAGTACTATTCACCTCCACTTCGGTGAATAATTGTTAACTATTTATTTTTAAGGTACTTGCTATGTTACTGCGAGACAATAGACCATTACACTCCAACAAAGTTTGTTCCTCCAATTTATTGTCTGAAAGAGGTCGAGACTACCACTTGAGTATTAGGAAAAAAAACATTCTAATGCATCACTGTCTAATTTTGTAATTAGCAAACAGGTGGTTGATTCTTTTCATGCATTTTAATTGGCTCTCCAAACTTGGGATACGCACGCGAGAATCAAATTTGAAGCAGTATAGGAAGCAGCGTTCCCTATTAACACGAACAAAATTACAAAAATCAGCTTGGCAGCATCGAAAAGTACGGTTTTATATTTTTTAGCCTTGAAGTTGTCGGCGAAACAAATATGGCACAAAACGACCTTTTTATAATTCCAATTTACAAGAACTTCAACTGATAAAAACAATGAAATTTATAAAATGTCTTGGAGCGGGGACTTTAAATCAAGAAGACTTAATTTACATCTCCTTTAGAAGAATAAACCATTTCCGATATATTAAAATACTAACTTGGCAATGCATTCTGGTAAAAAGTGATGAATTCGAGAATTCGTATCCCCTTCTATATATTCTTCTTAAGTCCTGATTATGTTGCTGCTCGCTCGCTACGCTCGCTGCGCAGCAACAACAAGTATTCGGACATAAATAGACCAATTTCGATATATTAAAACTCAGCCTAAAACAATAGACCTCAGCACGAGGCTCGTGGGAATAACTACAGAGTTTGTGGGGTTTATTCCCACGAGCCTCGTGCTGAGGTCTATTGTTTTAAGCTGAATTTTAATATATCGAAATTGGGCTATTGTTGGGAGATCGGCAGGAGTGGCAAGGGTGAACAAACAAAAAACAACGTCCGCAAACGCAACGGGACATTTTTTGACAAAATCCCTCGTGAATTAATAAGCCTTTGTTTCGCGCTAAACCTATTGTTTAAAGATCTCCTTTTAAGGCCATATTTGCGACAGCAAACAAAAAGCATTGTTTTTTAATTTGATCAGCTTTTCTTGATACGAGCCAGATGCCTCCAACTTCCGATAACTACCCTGCCGCCGATCATCGGCGAGACTTTCGTACCATTATTATACAGATAGAATAACTTCACCGCTGATCATGGGCGAGATTTTCGCGCCATTATTGTACAGACAGAATTACCTCGCCGATGAACATAGGCGAGTAAGCTGTTCTATGTAAATGTTAACATGGCGTAATTTTTGCCGTTCTCTATATTGAAAGAATTGCATATTATTTGTTTGTCTGATCACCGTCAATCAAGTAACCAATTTAATGAGTCGAAAACGATTTTCATTATTAGAATAGTTTACAAGGTGCTATTTGAAATAAAAAAAGGCCCAGTGAAGTCGCAACAAAAAGCATAATAATTTGTAAGACATACCCTCTTGGTCATTGCTGTTAACGAGACTCTCGCAGATATATCCGTTATTTTTTTTTTCGGTACAGCTCCAGTCGTTAAACAGTCCATAGTCATGCCTGTAATCCTTATACATAACCGCGCAATTTTCCCACACTGACTTCAACACATTTTTTTTTTTTAGTAGAAACCTGCAAGCTTGTTTTTGCATTAAAAAATATTTGTATTATCCAAATTGTACTGGTGGGACGATTTCACTCCATCACTGGGTCAATTCCTGTTATACATTCGGCACCCCTGCTCAGCGGGAAAAAAACGAGATCGTTTCCTTTATTACTATTTCTTTGAGTGCACCCTAAAGGATACATTGACAGCTACGAATGATGACGTTTCGTCATCAACGCTCTAAGTGAGACCAGAATTCTTGATTTGTACCCGAGAACGCGGGAACCCTTTCCATATACCTTATTATAGGAAATTAACGATCTACTTTATTAACGCGATTTTAAGAAAATCGCGTTAATTTAATGCCTCTTAATTTACGTCGATGTTAATTTAAATCACATTATTTTACACCACTGTTATTTTACAGCACCTTTATTTCAATTACAAAACCACATCTGCTCATAGCCCCTTATAAATGCCCTAGAGTCACTATCTGCATAACAGTTCTTCTTTAAGAATTGATTTGCGTAAAAAGTTAGGCGCAACTTGTTTTCGAAAATGTCGCGTTAATTTGATGTATGTAAACCTAACTTTTGGAAAATTCGCGTTAATTTTGTGTAAAATAAAATTTCTTCGCTTGATCAGCGTGCATCGTTAATTTCTTATAATAAGGTAAGACCCCCTCCCCCCACCCCCCCCCCCCCACTCGGGTTCGAACGTCGCGCAGTCCAAGGCAGTTTTACAGTCGATTGCACCGTGTCAAGTTAGTTATTCTTTGAATTTCTGACACAAGTACTCAATATCTTACCGCAGAAATGATCTACATGGTATAGATTTTCACATGAAAGTTTCTATATGCAGAAGCTATTTATATAAAAAGTTAATTTCCCGAAGGTTTCCGCTTATACAGGTTTAACTGTACTCGATTGCCGAAAACTGAGGAGGTATTGAAAATAATGAAATTGATGAGCTATATGAATTTTCGAATTATGATTCAAGCCCTAAAAGATTTTGGACGATCACCAGACAAGAGAATTGAGGAGAATTCGAACGAAGCGTATATTGCTATTATTTATATAGTATTGTAAATAAATGCTTCAAAGATGAATACAGACGTGGCGAAATGATTGGAACAAACTAGTTGACAAAAAAAAACTGTTTCAAGCGAACAGGACACACATAATTTCTATTGCACGCTTTAATCTTCTTCGTCAAGTCCAAGAGTACAGAAACTAGTAATACGAGAGCCTTGATAACTCGAACTGATCGCACAACGCAACTGATGGACAAAAACAATGACTATTGTAACAACAGGATATTCAAGCGTAAACCCAGCTGAACAGGGATTAATTTTGTTAAACGGACGAGACGCGATTCTGTCCTTGTGGTATCATGACTCTACGTTGGATAATTTTTCTCTCTCAAAAGGTATCAAAGAAAGGAAAAATATTGATATCCTCTGGGAAAATAAAGAACGAAAAACATAGGAATGAAAAAGAGAATTCCAATTACGTTTTGCTAGTGAGCTTTAACTTTAACTTAACCTATGGATTAAAACCTCAAGTCAGTGGGATCAAAATTGTCACTGTTTACAGACGAGGTGAGAGGCTCACAGCCACTTTCATCTAACTTGACGCTTCCATGGCAGCATTTATTTGTTAGGCATACTTTTCTAAATGTGTAACATTCTAGCTTTTAAAACGGAACTTGTAGGGTTTCTTAGGATTATTTAAATGATTTCGATTACTGATAATCAATTTGAGTCATTTCGGGTCGTTTATTGACTTAGGAAATCAAGAAATCGAAAATGGCGGATCCATGCTGCAGGAGAGAAGAATCCCGGGGTCGGGGTCGATAAAATGTTCCTCCATTTACCTCTTTTTTGGCTACCACAAACCAATGTCAACTCTTCTGGCTTTTCGTTTTTGCTGTTTCCGAATAGTTTTCTTTTTTAAATTTCATTACAAAATTGCTCCTCTTTGCCTCCAATTATCACGGTCTGTAACGTTAGCGTGGAAATAACATTGGCACAAAAGTGACACTGAGTTCGTAAACAAATTAAGATTCATCAAATTTGGTGAAATAAAGATCAATTATCTACTCACCAACATTCCTTTGTTCGGCTAAACTGAAAAGCAGGACAAGAAAACTATCGTGAACGTAAAGGATATTCTCTCCATCCCAAGATGATTTGGCGCGTGCGAAGTTCCAGTAAACTGATCAAAAGCAAAATAACGAAAGACCCGAGTCAGATTCAACTTAAAGATAACGCTTCAGCCACTCGGGAAGTTATTTGCCAATATTAGCGCTAACACGCAACTGCTACTGCGAAACCGAAACACTCAAAAATATGAAGTATAACAAAAACATAGGAAAAACGTAAAGTAAAATTACCGTGCGCCAAAAATGATATCCTTCAAAATAATTTTAGATGATATTGTCTGACAGAAAAGTAATGGAACAATGATTTAAGATATCTCTGCACTATTTATGCGCAGGAGAAAAGTAATGGAAAACACTTTCACGATATCAGTAATAATAAAATAATAATCGTTACTCTTACTATAGATCATGACTAAGACGGTATGCTAAGCATACTAAGTACAGTGTACTGTAGATTCTCTATATATGCTTCTGAAAACAAATAAAACGGAAAATTTGTTGGGTGGAATTATTTTAAGTCTCTGCATGACGCATACGGCGGCAGGAACTTGTAGCTGACGCGAAGTCTGAGTTTCAAAATACCGTACTTTTAAGCCAAATGACGACTTACGCAAACATCTTACAACAGTTTTTACCAGTAAATTGTATATTAGGCCACCTAATGCCCGAGAGCCTTTCGATTTTTCAAACGCTTTTCTTCAGTGACAGAATCAAAGAAATAACAAACGCCCGCTAAGCACTCCGGTCAACAAAGATTCCTCAGTTAAGGTACGTGTTCAATAAGTCAGCATTCCCTTGCATCTGTGCGCTGTTTGATTAAACTTATCAGCAGGGGAATTCAGCCCCCCCCCCCCCCCCCTCATCAAAACAAAACAAATATCTATTATATATAATCATCGATCCCTGCGGAGTGAGTGGCTGGCTGAGTTTGGTTTTCATTAATTTGTCTGAAACAAGATTAAAAAAAAATGATGAAAGACCTTCACGGCGATAGGTAAGTACATACATTCTAATGCGAAAGCAATTTAAAAGACCATGATAAACGCGATCAAGGAACAAAAAAAGGGAATAGAAATTTGCCGATAACATGATTTTCGCATCGGTGTTGCAGGGAGTCGTTACTAAAAGGAAGAAGTCTTAACATCATCCCCTTCATCATTAAGCGGACATTCGAAACAAAAAACAATAAGCCACTCTAAAAGACTTAATTAATTGTAAACTCAAGTTTAAGAAAATATTTCTTACCTACAATCGACGTAAAGACAAAAATGCTTAGAAAAGAGTTTCTCACTTAGGGGTGTTCTTTTCGATTTTTTCTGTATAAACTCTTGTGAATCCTGAATTTCTAAGCTAGGAACGCGGAATTCACAAACAAAGGAACATGCTTCCAGTGTTGGTATTAGCGTCATGAAAGTGTGAAAGGAAGTTGAATTGTGTCCAAGAAGCCGTGTGCAGAAGTATCATTCTTAAAGAGTGATAGCAGTTGTTTGGGGAAGAAATGATTCGTTCGTTCGCACACTCCCTGCGTCAGTCAGTCAGTCGATGGGTTGTAAATGTTTTTGTATTTATTCTGATGACCAGTTTCTTTAGCGATATTGGCTCCGAGAGCAATGAACTGATCTTTCTCGCTTAGAGTAGAGCTGAAGTGTTCCCAAATTGAAGACTATTTGATATGCAAATAATTCGATGGGCGAATAATTCGATTCATCGTTTTGCTCTGACAGCTTTTAACCAAAGCGTTGCCAAAATTCATGAGCGAGGGTTTCACTTTCAAAAGTGTTTTCCTTCGGCAATTCAAATGTCCATGTTAGCTTATTTTTCTTAACTTATTACGTTACTATTAAGACTAGAACATTTATATTTTCCACTGCTTATGTTGTAACATGTACTTCTAAAACATTCATCCATGTAATAAAAATTGTAAAATATCACTGCTATCTAAATCTATCTGCTTATTATTAATGTTAGGGTAAATACCGTAAAATTCGGAAAAGAAGCGTTCCAAATACGCCCTCCCCCTAAACTCGTAACGCAAGAAAACGTTCGTTATATCGGCCTTCCGAGTATAAATCCCTGAGACTTATCCTTGGAAATTGTCCTGAAATAGAAAATAAAACAACGCAAAATCAGTGCGGTAACAGATGATTTTTTATTTGCCAAATGATTGCAGTCAAAAATAATTTATTGCATAGTTCACTGTTAACGAACTCTTGGCTTGGATTTCTACGGTCCATAGGCGAAGTACTTGCAAAGAACTTCTATTCCTCCACTCTGCACTCAAACTTCTTGTGGTGCTCCTCGCTTTTCACCTGTTATCTTTCTGATGATAGAATGAGGTCATGAGATCGCTCGTTTGCACGGTCTAGCATCGTTTGTTTTAATTAAGGGAAAATCGTCTGTTGGAGTACTTGGAATATCATTTAAAGTCCTACTACGACCAAAAAAACAATTATTTTTTTCTTTGGGTTTCAAAACCATGTTAACTAAACACTAACTGACCCAAGTTTTAAGTTCTGATTTTAAGAAGACACCTGTTTATTTTAACTGGAATTTTCTTACTTATTCTTCCACCATTACTAACTTTAAAATCTTGAGAGAGCTGGATCGAGGAGAAAATGACGTCAACGACTCACTAGTTTAAGAATGCAATGCATATGTACGCGGCTGAATAAATATGCAGCACGGGAGTTTTCGGTTTTCAGACTTTTAAACCCGTGTTTTGCATGTATAATAAATTGTGTTTACACGTTGAAATTTTAAGCTAGTGAGTTAATGACGTCATTTTCTCTAGATCCAACCCTCTGAGGTCTAATCGATCAGTTTTGAAGGTGAGTAATGGCGGACCATTAAATCCACAACTTAAACTCAAAATAAACAGCCTTTGGATAAAACTCAAAGCTCAAAACTTTGCCAGTTAAGTGTCAAGCGAACACGCTTTCAAAATCTAAAGGAAAAAAGGGAATGAGTTTTTGATCATAGTGGCACTTCAACAAAGTGCATGGTTTCCACTCCTAGAACATTAGCGTTTCGATGTCTTCGTCAGCTTGAGGTCTGAATTTGTGTCAGTACGTAATTTGCGCTATGCTGAATGTGTTTGAGACGACGAAAGATAAGAGAAGTATGTAAAAAAAAGTAACCAGCGATAAAATCATTTTAAGACACGTTTATTACATTGTCTCCACACAGGAGCATGGGCTCCTGCTCCACGTCATTCCATGTTCCCTTAATTAAAGCATGTTGGTATTTGATTGAATTGACGATTCTACCACGCTCACCATCCATTTCCGAGAGGATGTCCGCTTAATAGGGGTTCCACTGTAATTTCAATTATGTACTACCCTTGTTCTCTGGCAATCTACAATGCCATGACATAAACTCCTAAAACTATTTTGCCTTGTTATAAAAATCGCAAAATATTTGTATTGTAGCCCTAAGATGTGAGCAAAGTAATAAAACTCATAGCAACGCTTTTCTTTTAAAACAGTTTCAGGTCAACAGATATTTCTCAAAATGTTTACATTTCGAGATTTCCTTCTCATCATTTGTAGAGACAACACTGACAGTCACTCACTTGTTTGTTTAGTCAGTTTCTCGAGAACAGCGCATATTAACTTTTGAGTATATAATGATGCCATCAATTACATTCATTGGCCGTCAATGAGCCCCTATTTAGCCATGTTTCCTATACGCACTATCACGAATACGAGCGGAACCAAATGTAAATATCAGCCAACATGATCTCTTTTTTTTATATACACCCTTTATTTCAAATAGCACAAGACTAAGTTACAATAATTCAGCACATTATACGGGACTATGTTACAATAATTCAGCACATTCTCTCATTCTACATTAAACTACATTCTACAAGCTCTCTCAAGTTCTCGTGTGTGTGTGTGTGTTTTTTTTGCCATACATTACTGCAAGCTAATCGTTCGCTCACCACTTTGTTTGTGTTCATGCGAAAGAGTCGGTGTTGGCAAGTCTTCAAATCTGAAATTTTATTGCCACCTGCTCCGCTTAGATTTGTAAAGGTTCTCATAAAACGTCTTACCAGCATCCAAAGTTTCAAAAGGATCAGTTTGAATCACTCTACTCATTCGAAGTTTCCGAATATGCTTTTTTGTACGATTTCTTTTTTCAAAGTTGAAAACATTTGGAGCTCTTTTCACCATGCTCATGCCAAAGTGCGCGGGATCTCACTAATATACCTTGAACCTCTTTTTCATACAATTTTTCAATTCCTTTTCGCAGCACATTTAGAGTAGTTAGATTTTCCTGAGAAGGAATCTTTCCAAAAATTGAATTTGCTTCTTAGAATTCCTTGTTTAACATCTGCTCCTCCACTAATTTTTTTCCTAACATATATTCATTGAATATTTTCTGGAATATTTCTTGACATTATATTTCAACTAAACCCAAACTGATCGTGGATCCTCAAGATCGTTCTGTCCTTCCTGTACGTATTTAGGTATTAACGAATTTATTCTCTCAGCAAAAGTCTCATCACTCAATAAGGGGCAGCTGAGTTTCCAAAGCCGTTTTGATAGAAGGTATTATATCGACTGAATAAATATAAACATCATCCGGTAAAGAATCTGAGGCTCCGCTTGACTCCATGTATAACTGCTTGTCGTGGGGTTTTTAATGCGCTTAAGTGTCATGGTCATGAAAATCTAGTTTAGATTGTACTTTTTCTATTGTGTTAATCACAAATTGCCTTGTGAGAAGGTTTCCAGCTATTTTGTCGACTGTAGGGTTTAATAGACAATTAAAATCTCTACCCATAATGAGTTTCAATGGCATCAAAATCATTTTTCACGATAGTTTGCAATAGCGAGAGAGAGAGAAGGCAACTTATTCATTGTCTCGTTTGTGCCTTAAATATTCACCAGAAGGGTTTAATCGCCATTGAGCAAAAGCTTGAGTAAGAAAAATCTGCCGTATGCGTCAGTTACTTTTTATTCAGCAACATAATCAAAATTATTTCGAATCAAGATCGCCACCCCACAGGCGTTGTTAGCCCCATGGGAGCAAAGAATGGGGCGCCCCATTCTCATTGGCCACTGGCCATCATTTTCTTGGTCGAATGAGTTTCTTGCAGAAAAATAATGTCGGCTTTTTTTTTCTGTACCAGGTGAAAATTGTTTTCCGTTTTTGAAAGTTACTGATGCCTCTGATATTTAGTATGATCATATGAGCAAATAGAGAGGGAAAGAAGATAGTTAGAAACGAGGTACTCTGAAGAGGGACAAACAATTCGCTAAAATTTAAATCAACCAACATTATCGCTACTTCCTCTCTACGTCGATTTAGTTATTGTTTTTTATCATATTTTGATTGACATTCACGTATGTAGGCAGCTGATCATGAGGATCTGCATCTTGTTGTAACAAAGGAGAAGCGGCCACCGAAGATTCATTGGTACAGTCTTCTTGTTTAGAATTCACAAGCGATGCGTATGAACTATCCCCTGGCACCTACACAAAACACAAGATACTATATCAGTCCGTCGGTCCCTCAGTCCGCGAGTCTTTGTCTCCGTCAAAACTCAAGTGATCTAAATCGAGATCCAAAGTCGCACTGACGCATATTATCTATACTACTAGAAAGCTGAAATGCAAGCGTGCACAACACCAGAATTGACTGAGATGAGGAGGAAGAGGAAGGGGGCAGAAACTGGGGATAGTGAATAATAAAGATAAAGAAGTTGAGAAGAATGAAGGGATGAAGAGGAGAAGGAGCAGGAGGAGAAGGAGAAGAAGTAGGAAGAGAAGAGAAATACAAAAAGAAGTCAAGGACAAGGACAAAGACATCAACGGTATTAACGTCGACAACGAGGTTTTGTAATCCATTATTCTCTGCTTCTGTAACAAAGGTTGATTAATTGAAGCTTTATTTGAATTACCATCATTGTACGAGGAGTCAACTTGGCATAACCACACTCCTGTGTCGAAGCCTTGTCTGTTCCCTGCCTCTGATATGCGAGTTCAACACCTTGAGGTTCTGCTTCATCAGAGACCCCAAGCTGTCTTATCGCATTTTTTGGGCTCAACGACAACCCGTCTTGATCTTCAAGTTGGTTCCTGTTAGCAAACGGATGAGCGAAAACAGAGTATTTTACAAAAGTGTAGAGACTTATCTTGCCCTGGGGACGGCAGGCAGGTGTAATATTGGCGAAAAGGTTCGAATAAGGGGAAATTTAAGACTCCAAAGTTGTCCTACACAAAACCTATACGCAGAAAAAAGTCTAACAGTTTAGGGAGCAATCCAAAAAATCCCTTTTTCCTCAATGGACTAGTATTGAAGTCTCCTTGCCATTTGCATGAAATTTACACTTTGTAAACGAAGCCGATTCAAAGGGCCTTGCACCTACCCATCACATTACATGTGACTACCCCCGCCCTCGCCCCAACCCGGAGGCAAGTTTTAGTTCTTTAGTAATAATTAATTATTCAAAGAAAACGTCATTTTTTCCTGGAACATTTGATTTTTCAGACATTATTAGAACGCCTGTGTTCTAGCCACAAAGCAACAGAAGAGTAGCAGAACAATTTTTTTTTTAACTTATTACAATTGCAATTATACGCACTATTAAGCACCGCCAGGTGACCTACCCTGTATCAGCTGCCTTTCTCGTATCTAGTAAAAACATAATGAGCAGTTAGAAAATAGCGCTATTAAAAATGACAGTTGTAACAGAATAAAGTAACCCAGTTCTGTCACTTTCAAAGTGCGATTAGGGCGTTCCCTTCCCTTCACCCCTTGAGTTGTGTACATTTTTTGTTTAACATCGGTTCCGAAGGATATATATGATTATTAACATCATCATCATCATCATTTATTTGCCTAATAATTAAATAATAATAATAATAATAATATACAGCAAGTTGTTAGGCGAGGAGACCTCAAGAAACCACAAGGCTTATAGGAGAGGCCACCTCGGCATCACAATATTAAGCAAGATAGGTGCTGCGAAGGAGTGCGGCAGAAACTAACTCAGAAACTATTTTAATAAAAACTCTAGCACTTTGCTTTTAAACATAGGAAAGTTAGACAAATTGGTAATAGAGGCAGGAAGACAGTTCCAGACCCTAGGTCCTTGGTAACAAAGACGATAATCCAATTAGAGACAGAAATCAAAACTACAATGAAAGAAAACACAATGATAGAAAAGGTTAACAATATTAAACTTAAAATCAAGACTTCATGGATGGGTGATACTAGTTAAGAAAAGAGTGGAGCAACTTTATGAACGTGACAACAAGTTTTGATTAGTATACCTGCAAAGAAATATATCACGAGCTAGTAACAAGATTACTTGCCTTTTAAGATTCCATCAAGGACAAAAAGTAAATATGAAACGTTCTCTATATATAACCAAAATACAGATATTAGTAGACAGTAAGACAGTTAGACAGTAAATTACCTTTTCGTTGTTTCGTTCGCCAAGATACGAAACATACTCCAAAAATGAGCAACGTAGCAGACAGCACTCCTACTAACGACGCAAGAATTATCACTACTGAGAAGTAATAACCTTTGTCATAAGCCTGCTTCCCTCCCTCCGGGTCTCTGGTGGGATCTAATAAGTAACAAAAGTTACTTGTATAAGTCAAAAACACGCCAAGAAACGGCAATTTAAATCGAGTGTCGTTGAACCAAAACCAAAGTCATTACTTTGGCCCATACCAAAGGAAAACAGACAATCTAGTGAATCAACCAGTACTCAAAGCAAATACATATAGTTGACACAAAGCGCAGGTAAATGTGTGCCAGCGGTTTAGGATTGGTTCTAGTTTTACTTCTGATTGGATGAAAAAAAGTGGCGCGAGTTCTTAAGCCAATCGCCTCGGGTAGCAATACAAAACCACATCAAATGCGAACAATTTTGGCATCCAGTCAAGCGAACGCCACTCTGTACGTTTAACTTGAAGCCTTGAGCCTGAATTGATCGAAAGTAATTGGGCTCAGAAGACATCTTTCATGTCTTCTGAGCACAATTACTTTGGGTAGTGCCCCTTAGATATAAATTTCCTAACTGTAGTTTATCAGCAAGCCCTAGATCAAGCAAATCTGACATCCTTAGCTAATCGCAGGTTATTCTTATGTAAAAACTTGATAACGGGTATGAGGAATGAGAGCCAATCTAATATCCTTCTTGGCCCCATTAAGCTACAATAATATCTTTTCCATATCAGTTACGATCGCGAAATACTAAAGCCGCCACTACAACAATAAAAAGGACCAAGAGATCAGATGACTTTTTCACATTTAGATTGTCGTGATTCCATTATTATTAAAATACTTATTCTCTTAGGTAGATTATTATTGTAAATAGATTTAATTATTAGTATCCAATTTTGTAATTTGCACTGTTTATTCACTTTTTAACTGCCAGAATTCTTATTAAACTATTATATATGTCAAGAAATGTGCTATTTGAAACAAAAATGTATAAAATCGATGACACAATGCACATTGCATACCATGTTTCCCAATAAACTGCTTAAGGCTCTGCCAGCTACCTCGTGTGCATGGTAGCTATACAGGCACGACATAACGGAAAAACAAATGTGAAAATATAAAACGTTCAAAATTACCATGTGTAGGTGAAGCTGTCCTCTCTGTTGTAGAAGCGATTGTCATTAGCCAAGTTGCTGTTGTTTGTACCAGATTATGACTCAGGCAGACTCCTTGGCAGTTATCTGTTGAAAAAAAAAATCCAGTACAGTTGAACTCTGCATAACACGTAGTTGGGCATCTTATTTAAGTGATTGCTTATGCATGCTGTCCCTCTGCCGTAAGTTATATCGTTGTAAGTAGTAACCATCCCGATTAGAGGTTGCTACTTCGCGAGTCCTTATACACTATAAACTTTTACATGTCTAAATTTAAACAGAGTTCTCGTATACTAAGTAGTGATTACAACTGCAATGATATCTATTACATCCTTATTCCACAAGACTGATGAAACAACTGTAACGCGGCCATTTTAGCACCATTTTTTTAAAGTCATTCCCAAATTCCCAGACTCTCCTGGATTCGAAGTGATTGAAGCCTGAAGGTGTGGCGGTAACTGAAAAGAGTGGGCTAAGGAGCGGCGGAGGGTGAGAAGGAAAACATAGCATACACCGGCTTGATATTTATAGTCTTTGTGGAACTCACACCTTATTTATACCTGTTATTTCTTCACATATCCATCCTCTTGAAATGTTTCCAGTGATACTCTTAAACGATCCCTTAAATCCGGTTGGCCACTCTTTGGCCATCAGAGTGTAACTTTTATTGTCATTAGGCGTATTCCCCTGCCATTTGTCTATAGTTAGTGCTTTTCCATTGATCCAAGTCCAGTTCCCAGTTATTACGCTTTTATACAAACCAATGTACCATTCATTGTACTTTCCACTTTTTCGAGTTTGAATCTCCATAGTTATAAATTCCCACTCTCGATCTGTTTCTATGACCACCAGATCCTTGTTGATTAATTTACAAGAGGCCATTGCTAAAGGCCACGACATTAACTTGTCATTTTCAAAGGTGTAGCAAGAGCAGCGCTTATCGGCTCCACGTGAAGTTCCTAAAAAAAGGGACAGAACTCACAAGCTTGATTTGAAAATGGATTAACGGACAAAGACAGCATCACTACGATAAAGTAATGCTATTTAATGTATGGATGTAATCAATTAAGTTTCCTCCATCAGAGTAATGAAAAACTGTACACTATTGCTACTACATGTAGACGAGGGGGGACGAGAAAACAGTTATAACAGCAATTACAACATCAACAGCGAATACTATAATGCCATTTTTTTGCACGGTAACTGGCGAGTTCCCTATCACGAGGATTAAAAATCAAGCGGAGGATACGTGAACACGGAGATAAGCTGAGAATGGATTGATTCTAGTTTTTCTTTCGATTATATTAAGAATCTCAACCAGGAGCGACAACGACACATCCGTTTTTCTGATTAGTGAGAATAGATTACGGGAGTCTAGTCAACCAGTTATAAATTGGTGTTACTTTAAATCATTGTCATCATTTATTGCATTCTAAGGACAGTCTGGAAACGTTATATAATTCATGAATTGTTTTACGACAATAGGCAATAAGGATTGGAAGATAAGTGAATAATCCACAGGCTGAGTATTGGAATTTGATGAATAGATAATGGCACAAAGTGGCGCCGCGAGTTTTGTTGTTAAGTTAACTGCTTAGGTACTATACCTAATGCAATACCGAGTCAAATGCAAATAACTTAGTTTATAGTTGAGCTCCTGCGCCCCGAAGGGGCGCGAGCGGACCTCCCATACATTAAAAATTTGGTAACTCATCGATCTAAAAAAAAATTGGTTGTCGCGTGAATGACCGTACGTACGTGCGTCCGTACGTATGCGCCATCACGTAAATCAATTTCAAATGTCACTTTTTGCAACAACCTACTGTTCCCAAGGCCTTTCCCTTAATGATCAGGTGGGACGGGTTTACAGCGTACATCTTTGATATTGGGCATCCATGTTATGTTCAATAGACACCTGTCAAAAAAGTAACCACTGACCAGTATCACGTGATCAAATCGCGGGCTCGTGTTTAAAGCTCATGGTGGTCACTTTTTTTTAAGTTGATCACTGCTAAGGTACAGGTTTTTGATTAAATCGCAGGCACAAGCCAGGGTAACTTGTTGTAATCACTAGGTCTGCTTTTAGGCCTGGTTAAATCGATATATTACATTCAACCTTCAATCGGATCGAAAGTAATTGGGCTCAAAACACATGTAAAGTAAAGTACTAATAGGCCATAGCATTTCAGAGTTACCTTGTGTCTATTTTTCAAAACGCGCCTTCGAGAGCAAACCTTTGATATGAAAGAGAGTTTGATTTCCTCATGAAAATGAACATGTAGGGGGAACACATTTCTGTATGACACAGAGGCAATAGATAACACGGAAGTGACCCATTGCAATGAGCAAAACAAAAAAATAAAAGCAAATGCCACAAAATGTACGTTGCTTCCATGCAATCCATAGAAAATATGCATGATATCCTGTACAGCCACGAAAGGAGAACAAAAAGTATACCTGATGACATGGCGGTAGCGGTGCTCATTTGCGACGTTGTGGTTGTTTGTATGTGGTTGTTTGCATGTACATGTAGGTTAAGAGCGTTGTTGAAGTAATCGTTTATGCCTAATGTCCCTCTGCCTCAATTTATATCATTATAAGCTCTAACCATCGCGAATAGAGTAACAGCTAATTTTGAGAGTAGTAAAAGTTCTCTTATACAAATGAAGGAATCGATCTTAGGTAAGAAAAGACAGCGCAGGGGAGTTAAGTCCTGTATGTACATGTGACAGCACAAAATATGCATGCAAAGTTGTTTCAGGAAATTTCTGCACGGTATACGGTACTAACAATTTTCCACCTCTTCCATTGGTATTTGGAAGGCGAATATTTTTTAAACTATGCATACTGCGTACGCGTCTCAATTACCTGTCTCTGGGTCTCCAAGCATGGACTTATTAAACTGTCTGAGAAAGCCTTCTTACCCTTTCCTACCTGACTTAGTCCACATCTTACATGGAGAATCAAAACGCCTAACGTATGCGCAGTGCTTACTAACACTCCCAAAGAAATTTAAATTATCTGCGTGCTCGTTCAACAGTGGGGGCAGCCCTAGTGAGAATTACTTCTAGTCCAAAATTAAATAAACAATAGACTCCATTTGGCGTGAAAATAATTATGCCCAGATGTTATCTGTTCCGAAAAGCGAACAGATTTCCGAGAGCGTAGCTGTTTTTATTATCCTTCAAATAGTTTTCGCAACACGCACAGCTTTGAAAATTGAGGAATACAGTTTAAGGTCTGATATAGCCTTTACGCCTGTTAAATCTTCACAGATCTATCCTTTACCGTGCTTAGAATGTATTCAACAGTGTTCGTGTGTTGGACGGTGTCCACTCGTTTTGACACTGTGCTTGACTGAGAGAAGGAAGGGAGAGGCCGGAGGAGAGGTAGTTTGTCCGCAGAGGTTTATTTATTTATCTATTTTTGCTACGAGTAATTTTCTTCGAGCGCGTAAACGATGCGAACGCGAAGAGGCGTGCGCAAATAACGTAAACGTCTGTGGACTTCTTTGGGAAGAAGCCCACAGACCCTCTGTGTTTGTCTTTCCCGAGCCCCAACCCCTTGCGTTTTGGCTCGTTCATACCCCACGCGCCGGGTTAACATTTTGCTCAGCTTGCGTTATCAACGACTCAAGACAAAATTGAGGTTCTGTGAACAGACTAGTGGAGTGGTTACAGGGGCGGACCTATTCACGGCATATTTATACCTCTTCCTCACAAATCCATCCTCTGTGAACGTTTCCCTTGATGCTGTTAAAGGATCCGTTCATTCCAGGTGGCCGTTCCTTGGCCATTAGAACGTAGAAATCATTGTTGTTAGTCTGACCATCTTGCCATTAGTCTATAATTAGTGCTTTTCCATTGATCCAAGTCAAGAGATTATCAAGGTACTCACATTGATAATATGTTGGTTAAAATTATATACCACAACGACTGATTCCTTTACTTTTTAACCTCTGGAAGTAATATTAATATGAAGTGTAGGTATAATATCTTAACAATAAGAAAAAACTAAAACAAACTTACTCAACAATACAATCAAACCTTAAAGCAAAGGCAATTAAGTAAAAAAGGAACCCGTTATCCAAAAACACTTTTCTTGCTGCTCAAACGTGCTATTGATCAGTTTGGCTAAAAGGTACAAACTTAATTTTGTTCGTACCTTCAGAATTGGATTCTGTCAATAAATATTTGGACGATGTTGATTGCGTCATGTTAGGTTTTGTTGATCAATCTTCGGTTTCACTCTCTGTCTGTTGTGTTGCCTCTTAAAAGACTAACAAACGATTTATCAACCCAAGAGTATTTCTTTTGATTTGTCCTGATTAAATTGTCCACCGATTAAAACTGAAACCGGACAGAACCATTCCTGTAATCATGCTTGTCAGACAGACAATCACAATCCCCACCAATCACAATCGGCCTTTTGATGCCTTTTTAACTACTCCATTTCCTTTCCACCACTACCAGTTTTATTCATGAAGTCACAAGCGATTACTTTCTCGTTGATTTGGAAAACAAACCAAAAACGAATACAGAGCCCGTTCTGCTCTTTGGTTCTTTTCAAATGTTATACATTTGATAGCAAATCTTTACTCGTTTTGCATGGGTTACTCGAACGAAGAGAATAGCTGAAACTATGTTCTACCTTTTGATGGTGCTTCTGTCGATGGACTGTTGGACGTTGTTAAACGTGCTGCGGAAGTCACTGGCGAGGATGTCTGCCTGACTGTTGTTACTAAAAGAGACAATCACATGTCCAGATTAAATTTAAGCCAGCCAGGCTCTGTTTAACTAAAAGCAAACTAATTAACCTAATTGTAGTAGACTTGACACGTGGGTTTTTATCGTCCATGTACTCTCTATTCCACTCTACAATTAACGTATCTTGAAAAGTTGAGCCTAAAGTTTTCAAGGTTGTCGCTTATAATACGTGTTAATCTTTCCGTCCTTAACCATTTATGTCTTTAGTGTTTTTCTACCTTAGTAAACTACTATTTTCAAGTTTCCTTCAATTTCAAGGTGATTTTGTACATGGCCAAAATAACTCAAAATGCCGTGACTATTCGCGCAGAATGTAAATTTAACACTTATTACACCCCAACAAAGTTTGTTCCTCCAATTTATTGTCTGAAAGAGATCGAGACTGCTACTTTAATAGAAGGAAGAAACATTCTAATGCATCATGCTCTGTAATTACCAAACGGGTGGTTGATTCTTTTCATGAATTCTACATGGCTCCCTAAACTGGAGATACGCACGCGAGAATCAAATTTGAAGCAGTATTTGAAGCAGCTAGTAATACCTAGTAACACGAAGAAACTTACAAAATTCAGCTTGGTTGCATTGAAAAGTACGGTTTTATATTTTTTAGCCTTGAAATTGTCGGCGAAACCGATATGGCACAAAACGATTTGTTTATAATTGCAATTCACAAGGACTTCAACTGGGGTTTTTAAATCAAGAAGACTTAATTTACATGGAAGAATAGACCATTTCCGATATATTAAAATTCGAACTTGGCTCCGAGGCTTGGGGAATAAAACAAAAATTTAATAAATCATATCGAGGTTGAGGGATGAATAATTAATGTATTTTGTTTTATTCTCCCAAGCCTCTGAGCTATGTTAGAATTTTAAGATATCGGAAATGGTCTATTGTCTCCGCAGTAAACAGAACAACTGTCTAAGAAAGTCTTCGGTAGCGCTTAGGCGGCAATTTCGGGTAGCAACTTCTGGTTCTCTGATTTTTTTCGTTCGGAGAGGACACTTGTGACACAGACTAGGAAACCTGAGGAAACCCAACAACAAAGATTACTTTACTACATTCAGTGATCTCAGTTTTCAAGTGCCATTGTCAGCTGGGATGTTAAACGCTGCTTTATTAAAAACTTGAATATACAGCAATCCGTATCTGAATTTGATGTATCTTGATTTTTCTATTTGAAAAAAAAAAAACTCTCAGTAAGTCAAATGAAAAACAATAACTTGTGTAACATACCCTCTTGGCCAGTGCTGTCAGCGGAGCTCTCGCAAATATGGGCCTTTTGGTGTGCACAATCCAAGTCGTTATACTTTCCAATGTTTCCCCCGTAGTCCTTATACATAACCGCACAATTTCCTTCACCAGTGGGTTCGCTTGTAGCCCAGGGAAACATCCCTTTGCCTTTGATGGCGTCTAGTTTACTGTTATCGCTTATCCATCTCCATTCTTCAGACTCGCTATCTTTCTTCAGGCCGATGAAATATTCACCAGTTCTCATACTTTGGATGGTGCTTTTCAAGAATTCCCATTCCTTTTTACTTTCAATAGAAACTAGTTTACTTCCAGTCTTTTTGCAATGTTGGTTGCTTTTTTCCCAATTACGAGCCCCCGCAGAGTTCCCATGAAATGTGTAAATCGAATTACCAAATACAAAGTGCTGTTTTCCCTTACCTAATTGAATGAAATCAGAAATGGAATTACATAACCATATTTTGGCCACTCTCTTACTTTTCTCGATACACTAACGCTGACATACGTTGCAACCTCAACGTGCAGTTATTTTTCACTCTTTCAGATGTTTTAACATCGTTTTATTATTATTTTTTTATTATTACCTTCAGTCATTTCTGATGGTTTTCTGAAGATGGTGGATCCCAGATGGCGTTTCTTTTTGGATATCGCATTATTTATGTCAAAGGAAGTACTTTTTGACGAGCCTGCATACCCTGTAAGCTTCATTATGAAGCTTTGATATTCTTAAAGTTACGAGGGTGAGGGGGACGTGGGGAATTCGAAGTGCGTAGAAATAAGGAAAAAGCCCCAGTCTGTATAGTGGTTAGGTCGAGAAATTGAAATTATCCCCCTATTTAACTCGTTTTCGACTATTGGAAACTATTTCTTGTCACTGTTTCTAAGTCATTTCAGTTTGGTCCAATTGCTTCGCTTTCAAACATATCTGCTATTCTCTACAGAGGTAACCTTACGTATCGTAGACATTACAATGCCACCGAAGTGACATTGAGCTCCCCAAGCAAAGTGCATTACATAATTTATTAAATTAAGCTGTGTTCACACTAGGCCGAACCATGATTAGTCTGATCACGAATGAAACATGTTTTGTTACGACAAGTGTTCACATCAGACAGTGCATTTCAAGCATGCTTATTCTGAGCATGATTGAAACAACCTCGCGAGGTAGTTTCAATATAATCATGATCATGATCAGACCAAACACGTTCAAAATGGCGGATAGCTGCGGAGAGGAGGCAAGTGCCCAAAAGATTGAACCAAAATCGGAGCTGTTATGAGGTAAAATGGCTAGTTGAAACATAGGCCGATGAAGAAATACAACGGCAATTATCGGCGATGGGTAGAAAGCAAAACGGTTACATGCACGGTACGGTTACATGTACAACGGTACAGTATCGCAATTCACAACCACGCATGAGACGTGTTTAAAACTGGCCTCTGTGATGAACAAAACAATAAGAAACATGTTTCGGCGAAACATATTACCTAGAAACATGTTTACTTCAATTATATTTGGGCTTTAGGACGAAATATTGACTCACCAGCATTTCCTTTTTTTGCTAAACTGAAAAGCAGGGCAAGAACAGCTATCGTGAACGCAGTGGGTATTCTTCTCTCCATCCCCCAAAAATGAAATTTTATGGCGCGTGCGAAGCTAAAGTAAATTGATCGAACGCAAAATAAGGAAAGAATCGTGTCAGATTCAACTTAAAGGTAGCGCCTCAGCCACTCAGGAAGTCATTTGCCAACATTAGCGCTAACACGCAACTGCTACTGCAAAACCGAAACGCTCAAAAATATGTGCAGCATAAAAAAAAAACAAAGGGAAAACGCTACATAAAAATTGCCGTGCGCCAAAAAGGATGACCTCAAAATGGTTATCATTCAAATAATTTAAGAAGATGTTATCTGGAAGAATCGTAATTGAAGAAGCCATTTAAGAAATCACTATTTATGAGCAGGAGAAAAGTAATGAAAAAATCGCACGATATCAGTAGTGTGGCATCCCAGAGATACACAGGAAGTTAAATCAACAAGGGACTGAGAAACATAATATACACGTAATATCTGAAATCCTCTATGTTATTGTTTTATGCTTAGGTAAGCCAATGAAGCTGGCGAGGTAGCTTTTAAAAGGACGGGCAATGTGTAGCTCGTAAGTCATTCTTATAATTAACCGCGCGGCGATAGGCCGAGCGCGTTCTTGCTCAGCCTTCGGTTTATTAACCGCCCGGCCATGGGCCGAGCGCGGTTCTTGCTCGGCCTTCGGTTTATTTTTTTTAGTTTTTGTGTCAGCAGACGCAGACCTCCGCGGATGATGTCTTCATCAACCAATCACAGGCCAAACTCCCACTCGGCCAAATGTCGTCACCGAATGATGTCATCATCAGCCAATTACAGGCCATTTCTCAGCTCTTTTCGTCATACCTCCCAAGTTTTGTCTAGTTAGCGAATTGAATATTCATAGTCGGGGAGAAATAATTGAGCCAAAATCCCTCGGAGATGGACATCAGGACATTTGCAAGGATAAAGAATGTAATTTAGGACCTGTTGCTGGCTACTAAAGCTGAAATTATCTAGAGTTAAGCTGTATTTTCGTTTTGCTTGCATGTTCACTTTCGAAGGGAATATTAAATGCGCTAAACCTAAAAAAGGTAGTCAGCCATGGAATGTGCTGACGCTCATAAATAAGACCGTATTTACTGCAATGCCCTTACGGTGATAAATAAGATCCTGTTTACTTCGCCAGAAGCAATGGTGGAGTTTTCTGGGAGAAAAATATAACCTCGGCACTCGTCAAAACCCTTGCAAATATATATTCGTTTAAAATCTCCGATTACCAATCACGCAACCACGCTATGCAAAGAATGTGAAAATCTCTTTCAATCCAGGCACTGAGCTTACTTTGAATCACGCAATCTCTATTGTTTCCAATGGGTAATGTTTACTCGCAAAACGTTGTTGCTAAATACTTAGAAAACAGTTCAATTTTAAAAGCGCGGTTATAAGTTGTTTTCAACTTCTTGTTCAAAATGAATTGTAATTTATCAGCGATAAAATGAAACGGGATGTACTTCACAGCTGTGAATCATCTGATCTGCCATTAAAAAAATTATATATAAGAAAAGAAATGAATAACAGCTGTAAACGTAGTTTGAACTTATTAGTGAGGACGAGAGATTTAAGCCCCATTTATATGGTCTCCCTCCCCTAAAGTAGCCCGGGGTAGGTAGCGTCTGCGACGCAGGCTATTCAAAAGACGACGATAAACGCGAACAAGGAACATACAAAGAGAGTTATAATTTGACGGTAACATGATTTTGACATCGGTGTTGGAGGAAGTCGTTACTATAAACGAAGTCTAGACATCATCCCCTTCATCATTAAGCGGATATTTGAAACAAATAACTGCAAGTTCCTCTGAAAGGCTTAATTAATTGTAAACTCAAGTTTAAGACACATATTTCTTACCAGGAGCCCATCACCTGGAGCCTTCATCTCCCATACAAACCCTACGAGACAACCTTTGCGCGTATCTTTTTTTTTTTAGAAACCCGCGGGGGTTTTTTATTCGCGCGCACTATTCGAAGGGCCAATCAGAACGAAGTTATCGTCTTACGTCACGCACTAGTTTCGACAAAAACTATCACAGGAATGGCGGAAAGCGTGGAAAATTCATCTAGTGAAGACAGTGAAGGCTCAGATTATGACGAGATCTCTTCATCAGAATTATGCACATCTTGTGAAAGTATCGGTGTAAAACGGGGTTGACTAGCCTACACGACTTCTACGGTTCATGACATTTGTACATTTGCCGCTCTCTGTTCGGTCACAAGACCTTTTTTGTCACTTCATTCGTGCTTATGAAGTGCACTTCATGTTCTGTTGTTGTGTTATAAGGAGAGAATTTCAAGTAGAGTTGAGCCGTTAGATCGTGGTATGGCAAATCTTTATAGGTCATAGGTCTGCATGATTTCCGCTGTTATCTGCATGTCGCTTCGTCGAATTTGACACCTCTGTTATTTGCCATGAGTTTATACATTGTTTTGGCTCATTTCTTTTGCAAGCTATGTTTTTAAGTCTCCAAGTATTTGCTTTCAAAGGACAAAATACGAAATTTACCGTAAACATGTTGCTTACTTGCATTCGCTATTGTGACACTGGGCCCGGCTGTGATTAGAACTGTTTGCAAGTACAGTAGTAGATTCTTATCACGGAAATCATATTTGCCCTCGTACGTTTTTCTTCGGAGACGCCGTAGCTTTACTTCGAGAAAGCTATACGTTTGTCTAGAAACATATATATTAATGTTTCTATCTGATCGAGCTCATGTTTCTCGAGCTCGATGTATAGGTTTAGACCTCCTTTGGTCGTTTCTATCACCACGATTCAAATGTGGCTGTTTACGTGCAAGTCTGTTGACTGTTTTGCGTGTTGTATATGCCATCGTTCGGCTTAGTTCAGGCAAGACCATGGTTTTGTTTCGATCCTCCATGTGGATCTCATCAGTTGCCGGTATTTCTAAAATACTCTGTACCTCTGAAGTTGCTAGCGCAACACGTATTATGCATTCTGCGGCTTGGCACAAACTTCTCAAGGGTACCCGACTTCACAACCATATTCTCGTAGATGGGACATAATTGTTCTATCAACATAAACGATCAAACGAAAAGGCGTCCTGTTTGCGGGGCATATGTATACACACATTCGAAGGGTATAAAACAAATAAATGCAAGCACACGTTCAGGAAAATGAGCGGGAAGCTCGGTCTCTGCAAGTGGTGAATGTTTGGTCGTTAGATTTAATATTTTGCAGCTGAAACCCGTAACAGAAAGTTCAGAATGCCACTTTTTGAGTAAACCAACCTCAGTTAACATGGTGTTTGTTTTCCCCTGAAGCTTTCTTCTTAAGATTTCCTTTATGTCGAACGTCACAGCATGATCATCATCGCCGAGTTTCTCTCTAAAATGTGAGCTAGACGAACTGTCACGGTCTGAGTAACCGCTTTCACCCAAACTCGCATCGTCGCCTGCTAGAGCGAAATCTTAAGACTTCTTGCAATGTTCGGCAGAAAACTCCATACGGTAATTTGTTTAGGACAACTAATATGACTAGAGCGCCTCGAAAACAAACGGACAATCACTGCGAAAGGAGCAAAAAAAGAACGACAAAGCTGCTAAAGCGGCTTCACCACGAAGCTTCCCGCAAGGGATAATTCTGGATTCCACTGCTCGAGGTCAATCTGATCAAGCTATTTATTAACTACTAATAAGTTACGAACCAGGGTCTCTCGGCTGTAAATACAGGCTTCTGGACCGAATTAAACAGGAATATGGGAGTAGGAAACAAGACGAGACTTCCCACTTCGGCCGCCATTTTTTTTTTCAAAGTAGTATGCGGACGTCAGTGAAAACAATATGCTTTCGCGGGAATTTGAGCTCGCCTGGGGTGAAGACTGTTCTAAAAATAAAAAGATACGCGCAAAGGTTGACTCAAGTATATATGGGAGATGGAGGCTCCTGGTGATGGGCTCCTGTTCTTAACTACAATCGAAGTTAAGGCGAAAATACTTAGAACAGAGTTTCTAACTGAGGGGTGTTCTTTACGATTTTTTTTCTGAATTCACAGGAACATGCTTGCAAAGTTGATATATTAGCGTCATGAATGCGTGAAAAGGAAGTTGTGTCCAGGCCCAAGCAAGAACGTTTCGATCAAGAAGCGGTGTGCAGAAGTACCATTCTTAAAGAGCGTGGGTAGAAAGAGTTTATAGCAGTTGTTTGGGGAAGAAATAGCTCGTTCGTTCGCACGCTCCCTCTAGTCTAGCGGCTAACAGCTTCAATTGTTCACTTAATGATACAAGCATGAAATTTGGCAGGAACATTCTAAATTGTCTATTCTTTCATTCTAGTCGATTAGCCACTTTAAATTCGCATTTACAAGAGTTTTTTTTTTCAAAAAGATCAAAAATGGGCACAATGGGATAAAATGGCGGCCATTTTAAGTAATATCGTTACTTCCAAGTCATCTTGAAGCAACATTTGAGCAGTTTATTGCCCCCTGATTACAACCTTTTACTGCTAGCATCCTTTGAATACAACTGATTATTCTATACATCTTTCAGTTTTCTGAAAATGCCAAACAAACATTAATTTGAAAGAATTCCTTAACAGCGCTGATCTCATAGTACTGTTAAATACAGGTTACACCCAGGTTACATCGCGTGCCTATCCAGTATTCAATACGGTAATTCAATACGCCCGGTAGTTTCTTCGCTGGGTAATTTCTAAAAAAATAATTTTAAGGAACCTCTGATCAAATACACAAGTTACATTACACGCTTACTTCAACCAAATTCTGGTATTCAGGACGGCAATTCATTACGCCCAGCAGCTTCTAGCTGGTAAATTCAAAAACAGTTTTTTATACAAGCTTCTGATGTCGGTCCTAACAGAGTCAAATAGTGCTGCTATACAATTTATATTGCATGTGTACGATAGTCAATGACCAGGTGGAGCTACTTTTCACACGAACAGCTACACAAAGCTGTACAGTTCAGCCCAGAGCGAAGACATTTGCACCTCCCACAACAGTCCTTTTTGCAGCCACATCTGGTTAGTTCTTGACAACTTGCAGCAACTGATGGAATTTCAGTCCAATGTATCTTCCACGTGTCGCCTTGCCTACTCCATCCCCAGTCAGCTGGACTTTTTCTGACAGGTCGAGGGAGAGTGGCTTGACCCCAGATAATTCCTCCTTGGTAGGCAGCACGCTTTGAATGTAGCTTGAGGGCAGACTGAGTAGGTGGTATTGCATCATACGGCCTCTGTTTGCGAGCGAAAAGATTCAGTCTTGCATCATTAACACTTATATCTGCACTGGACCTGTCATACATGACCACAACAAACTTCTCTAGACTCTGGAGATCAGCGTCGTCAAGAGCTGTCACACACTGACTGAGTTTGGTGAAGGTGGTCGAGATCTCTTTACAGACATTCCATGTTTGCCATGCAGACTTCTTCCCTTTGCCACGGAAAGCAGACACAGTGTCGCATCCACTGAATGCATGAAAGAATGGGAGTCCACTGGCTTTCTCTGGACCGATTGTGTTTACCACTTCGTGCACTGGAATCCATCGAACATTTCCTCCTTGGCCAAACGCAATCCACATTTTTTCAAGACCAAGCTTGTTTAAGGACCTCATGACAGATATGGCAATAACTACCACATCCGTGTCGTTTGCCTTAATCATTTAAGCCTTACTGCCGTTCATTGCCGCATGTCGTGCGTGCACAAAAATTCGGGAGTCTGCCTCTTCGTGCGTACAGGGTGCTAAATCATCTAACGCAATTACGCGATTGCAACAGACGTCTTCTTCCTTTGTCACAGTGACCAAGCACGGCATGTCTGCTTTGGACAACCGGTCCGCAAGAAAATGGAAAAGTTCAGTCTTGTTGTTGTGATCTCTCAGAAAGCTTTTCCAATTTTGGGGAGTCTTGCTGGTTGGTGTAACCCTTCTTCGTATCCCTTTGCCCCTTTTGGATCGCGTCTCTACTTTCAGGCTGGAAACCTTATACACATCAAACACAATGTCAATTCTTTGGTACTTGGTAGAATATGATCTAACTCTTGAAAGGATGTCCTCATTGGCGTAGTCATCAAATGTCTTTGACCTACGTGGGGGTTGGGAGTTGACAAGAGCTGATCCATCTACAGCACTTTCGCCTTGTTCGTGATGCTTGCTACTGATTGTTGCGACTAGACGGCTCACTTCTGGTCCAGCTATCATCCACCTCCGGAGTGCTGTAGGGTCCTCTGTCAAGCCTATCGCTCCTCCATCATCCTTTATGACTGCATTGTTTTGTTCTTGGGTTGGTCGATTGCAATTGACGAGAATTCTTTGCAAGATTTGTGCACGACAAAATGTCCTTTGAAGAACTCTCTTGCTACTTCTGGATGCTGTTGATCGATGGTCATCATATCTCTGAGATGAATTGAAAGCCACCGTGCATAATTCACATTGTTGTTTGCAAAGAAATAGGGCAAAAGTTCCGCCAGCGCTTCACGATACAAAAATACCAGCTGTTTGGCTGTGGAGAAAATAATTTTAGCGTAATACATTTAAACAGATTTAACGCTACGTTAATTTTTTTTCCTTGGCTAATATAATTGCAGTTATGATTTGTTGTGGTAAAAAGGCTGAATGCTTTGTTAACTGTTTAGTTATACGCTGAACAATAACTCAGACATCTGATTTAAAAAAAAAGGCAAATAAACGGTCATAATCTTCTGAATTGTTTATTGAAGCTCCTACTTGTCTATTGAATGGTTTTTCAGCTCCCATTTGCTAAAAAACTATGGTTAGTATTTTAACAAAAGACAATAGAATCATAGAATTATTAATGATTGAGACGAATTGTTTATGCTACTGATTCCACATAAAATCGGTTTAACATGCATTGAAAAGAAAAATAATTGACTTATCAAGAATTAAATTTTCGATGGAGTAAGTCTTGGAAGCCATTGAGATTCACCTAGTGTGACCCATACCCAAGTTTTTGCCTTTCGATAAATAGCTAAGAACGAACTGAGAGCTGAGAACATTCCATGACATGAAATATTACTGTCCACTAGCTAGGTAAGAATCTTTTATCATCTTTTTCACTAGCCGCAATTTGATTCATTGCTGCTGATGGATTTTAAAAGTTAGAGAAAGTGAAAATAAGGCATCCAACTTCGACCGGCAACTTGCAAGCAAGACATGATTATCGAAATGTTTTCTTTGAGATTAATCATCTGAAAGGCTTAAAGTGCTAAAAGCTGTGGAACATATGTCAACCTTTCGACCCGAACACAAGTAATATATGAGGGTTAAGACAAAAATCTATTATCGTAATAACCTAAGTGCAAAATTCTAAAATACTTACAGACATGCTCCACTGGCCATGATAATGGTTGCTCTTTCTGCGACTCTTGATAGCCTGCGGACGTTTTCGCCAGCAGTCTTTTAGTTGCCAGGTCTACTCAGCTACGGTATTTTTAGTTTCTTTTGCTCGGCAATGAACTTTTGTACTGCAACATCATCAAATTCTCCTGCATAAGGCTGCGAATTAATTCTATACCTAAAGTCAATGGCGGCCATGTTGAGATAAAAACCTCTCATTTAGTAAATTGTTAAAAAGAGTGTTATGCCGCCGAATTTGAGTTGGCTAATCGATCAGAATGAAAGAATACTTAATTTAGAACATTTCTGTCAAATTTCATTCTTGTATCACTAAGTGAACAATTTTGCCAAAAAAATGATGTTAGCCGCTACACTACTCGGTCAGTCAGTCAGTCGATGGGTTGTTAACGTTTTTGTGGTTATTCTGATGACCAGTTTATTAAGCGTGAGAGCGCGATATTGGCTCCGAGAGTAATGAACTGATCTTTCCCGCTTAGAGTCGAGTTGAAGGGCTCCCAAATTAAAGACTATTTGATATGCAACAAAAGGGGGCGAATAATTCGATTCATCGTTAGCTTTTGACAGCTTTTAACCAAAGCGTTGCCAAAATTCATGAGCGAGAGTTTCACTTTCAAAAGTGTTTTCCTTCTGCAAATTATTTCAAATCTCCATATTGGCTCATTTTCTTAACTCATTACATTACTATTAACATTGGAACATTCTTATTTTCCACTGCTTATGTAAACGCAAAGTACACGTTAATAGCTCGAAAGAAAACGAAAATTCCACACCAGGATTCGAGTCCGCAACCTTACATAGAGACCTCACAAGCTGATTGGTTTACAACCTCTGCAGGCTTAAATAATTTGCACAGCGAGCTTCGGATTGGCATTTGTTTACTGATGGAACTCACTCAATCATGGATATTTTACTGAGATGTTGGACCGTTTTTTTATTATTGTTTGTTTGTTGTTTTTCCACTGTCCACTGCACAAGGACTCCCATCATTTGTTTTGCGAGAAAGCACTTTGTTTGCAATTCTAAAACCTAAGCGACTCGCCATTTTGGTCGGTTTGGGGACCGCTCCCACATGAGTAATTTCTGTGAACGAAGGAACGAAGGAACGAAGGCACGAAGGAGCGAAGGAACGAAGGACAGAAAATTCGAATTCAGAATAGCCCTCGACTCACTAGGATAATTCTATAGGCGAGGACGTAAATTCAAATGTGGATTTTTTCGCGTTTGATGAAAATTAAGTTGACTATAAAGAACTGTGTACTCAGCCGCCATTCATTTTTTTTTTGTAGAACTCATTACTCCAGCCGGGTTTATTAGAAGCTATTACTTTATCAGTAGCTGTTACAATCAAAAAAGCTCAAGCTAAAGGCTTTCTCATTATTTGTCAGATTACTGATTACTGTATGTTACTGTGTCACGCAACATCGAAATTCTCAAAATCCTTTTTGCAAACCTTGTCATACGTAATTCGTCGCGCTTTGGCTTAAAAACACCTCAGTGTTTCTTTCCATAAATACATGTAACAAGGGTTTATGGAAAAGCAACTAAAATATGAAGCCGCTTAATTATAAATGTCGTCATTTATAAAACATGTCAAGGAAAGAACACGTATAGAAACGTTATATTCCCTACTATGTACTCTGCTCATTCTCTATACCACTCGGCAATGTTGTAACGTGAACTTCTAAAAAAATTCATCCATGTAATAAAAATTGTAAAATATCATTGCTATCTAAATCTATCTGCTTATTATCATGGTTAGGGTAAATACCGTAAAATTCCGAAACTAAGCCCCTCTCCAAATACCCCCTCCCCCCAAACTCGTGACGCAAGAAAACCTTCGTTATATCGCCCTTCCGAGTATAAATCCCCGTGACTTATACTTGGAAATTGTCCTCAATTAGAAAATAAAACAAAGCAAAAACAGTGCGGTAACAGATGATTTTTTATTGCCAAATGATTGCAGTCAAAAAGAATTTATTGCTGTTTGCGTAGTTCACTCTTAACGAACCCTTGGCTTAGATTTCTTGGGTCCAAAGTACTTGCAACGAATTTCTATTCCTCCACTCTGCACCTAAACTTCTTCTGGTACTCCTCGCTTTTCACCTGTTATCTTTGCGATGATAGAATGAACTGTTTCATCACTTCAGCGTACCGAACGCGGGCTCAAATCAGTGACTCGTTTAGCAAGCTTAGAGCAAGCGACTACGGATTCAAATTATTTTCCGCTGGAAATCACTCAATTCACTCACCAAAGGACCCGTTTCACTGGTCATGTTAACTATTCATGGAGAGTATTAGATGCTGGACAGGTTTGTTTTTTATTGCTACCACAGAGAGCAGATGCGTCCTATTTGACTGTATTTCTAGTTAGATTCATGGTACAATTGAAGCGTGAATGTTGATTCAAATCACGGTACTGCGTGATCAAACTGTATAGATGCATCGTGTTACGCGTCTGTTGAAATCCTATCCGTACGGAAAGCATCACGAGACACGAAGTTCCGAAAGTAAATCAAAGGAGACCCATGGCCAAATTCGTGGATTAAGTAATGTACAGATGAAAGATATTGTTGAACTTGCAACAATTGGTCTTTTATTAAAGGCTGTTAAAACAAGCCGCGTTTATACCACACAAGGTCGCTCTTATCTCACAAAGCGTAGGCTTTGTTCGTTGGCTTTTCTTATAGCTAGGGTGGCAAAATTGGGTAAAGATCATTTAAGCTCATCAAAATCAAATATCTGAGAATTTCTTTTCAACGTTTATGTGCATTTCACATCCCACTCAGAGTTCAGACCAATGTACTAAAGTAAACAAGACAGGTATAGCTGCATATTTACAAGTAAACTTTGACTCATTTCTTGATCATTTGGAGACTTCTTTATCTTTGTAATTATTCCTCCTAGTATAGTCATTACTGTTTTAGGAGTGCTATGATTAAGGATTAAAGATAAAGATTAAAGATCTTTATTACTTCTTAAAAATTACGCATCGCAAGCGATGTTCTGTTGTCCTGGATGATCGCGTCAATTGTGCCGTTTGTCCTGTTTTCAATAGCTGTTTCGTTCTTAAGAAGTGTTCGTTTCGCTCATCGTCAAGGTTGAAAAGTAAGACGCATTCTCATCAAAGCTTACCACATAAGCATGAGATTTACTTATTTTGAGGTCACTTTCCAGCTAGCTGCAATTGATATCCCCCCCGTGATCATGTTTAGCGCCTGGATATCAAGTCAAAGGCTCATGAAATTCAGCCTTTAAGTTGGCCATAGTATTCAAAGTCAACTCCACTCCAATTTAGCGAGACACCTAATACTAATGGTCGTGTAAAAGCTACAAAATCACCACAATAAACTGGCACGATGGACACTTTGAATAGTAACCGCACAAACACGATAGCGAGGCTCCAGCTGCACAGTTGCTATTCCAACGTGGCGTCGGGCTCGGGCGTTCTCGTTCAGGCCGACTAATTACGAACAGTACCTGAGTGAGTGAGTGACACATTTGCATATCGGAGTCCCCGCAACAAACACGTTTCTACGTTTCGCGTAGCCACGAGTTTAAAAAAGGGACTTGTCTCTTTCTTGACTTTTAGTCACAACAAGTGATAGCCCGCAGTCTTAACTGTGTGCGGCTTTCGTCTTGTGAGCAGATTTCGTGCACAATTGCACTGGAAGTTAAATGGAAATACTTTAAAATAGCACTCCCCTGCTCTCCGTGTTCTTACTCTCCATCGAGATCAAGAGATCGCTCGTTTTGGATGGACTCGCATCGTTATTAAGGGAAAGTCGTCTGTTCGAGTACTTGTAATATCATTCAATAAAGAGCATGGTTTGCACTTCTAAAGCATAGGGGTTTCGCTGTCTTCGTCAGCTTGGGGTCTGAATTTGTGTCAGTACGTAATTTACGCTATGCTGAATGTGTTTGAGACGACGAAAGATAAGAGAAGTATGTAAAAGGGAGTAACCATCGATAAAATCATTTAAAGACACGTTTATTACATTGTCTCCACGTCATTCCATATTCCCTTAATTAAAGCATGTTGGTATTTGATTGAATTAACGATTCTACTATGCCCACCACCCAGGATAGCCGCTTTATAGGGGTTCCACTGTAATTTCAATTCTGTACTCCGCTTGTTCTCTGGTATTCTTCAATTCCATGACGTAAACTCCTAAAACTATTTTGCATGTTATAAAAATCGCAAAGTATTTGTATTGTAACCCTAAAATGTAGGCAAAGTTATAAAATTGATAGCAACGCTTTTTTGAAAACAGTTTCAGGTCATGCAACAGATATTTCTCAAAATGTTTACATTTCGAGATTTTCTTCTCATCATTCGTGGAGACAACACTGACCTGACAGTCACTCACTTGTTTGTCTAGTTAGTTTCTCGAGAACAGCTCAAATTAACTTTTGAATAAATTACGATGCCATCAATTACATTCATTAGCAGTCAATTAGCCCCTATTTAACCATGTTTCTTATACGCACTATCACAAATACGAGCGGAACCAAAGGTAAGTATTAACCAACATGATCTCTTTATTTCAAATAGAACAGGACTATGTTACAATAATTCAGCACATTCTATCATTCTACATTAAACTACATTCTACAAGTTCTCTCAAGTTCTCGTGCGTGTTTGTATTTTTTTTTTTGCCATACATACCTCCAAGCTAATCTATCCCTCACCACTTTGTTTGTTTTTATAACATGCAATAATTCAGCACATTATACAGGACTATGTCGCAACAATTCAGCACATTCTATCATTCTACATTAAACTACATTCTACAAGTTCTCTCAAGTTCTCGTGCGTGTTTGTATTTTTTTTTTTTGCCATACATACCTCCAAGCTAATCTATCCCTCACCACTTTGTTTGTGTTGATGTGAAAGAGTCGGCGTTGGCAAGTCTTCGAATTTGAAATTTTGTTGCCAGCTGTTCCGCTTGGATATGTAAAGGTTCTCATAAAACGTCTTACCAGCATCCAAAGTTTCAAAAGGATCAGTTTGAATCACTCTACTCATTCGAAGTTTCCGAATATGCTTTTTTGTACGGTTTCTTTTTTCCAAGTTGAAAAACTATTTGGAGTTCTTTTCACCATGCTCATGCCAAAGTGCGCGGAATCTCACTAATATACCTTTAACCTTTTCTTCATACAATTTTTCAATTCGTTCTCGTAGCACATTTAGAGTAGCTAGATTTTCGTGAGAAGGAATCTTATCAAAAATTGGATATACTTCTTGGAATTCCTTGTTTAACATCTGCTCCTCCACTATTTTTTGTCTAATATTTATTCATTGAATATTTTCTGGAATATTTCTTCACATTATATTTCAACCAATCCCAAACCGATCACGGGTCTTGAAGATCGTTCTGTCCTTCCTGTACCCATTTAGGTATTAAGGAATTTATTCTCTCAACATTAGTTGCATCACTCAGATCAGTAAGGAGCAGCTGAGTTTCCAAATCCTAGGACCCTTAAATTTGGCATCAACATTTCGAAATTGTATCAGAATTAATTAAGGAATGATCCGTTTTGATAGACGGTATTTTATCGACTGAATAAACATCATTCGATAGAGAATTTGAAATTAACCAATAATCTAGTCTAGAGAAAATCTGAGGCTCCTTTTTGACTCCATGCATAACTACGTTTCGTGGGGGATTTTAATGCGCCAAATCTCATGATCATGAAAATCTAGTTTGGATTGTAGCTCTTCTATTGTGTTAATCACAGATTGACTTGTGAGAAGGTTTCCACCTCTTTTGGCGACTGTAGGGTTTAATAGACAATTAAAATCTCTACCCATAATAACATTTTCAATGGCATCAAAATCATTTTTCACGATAGTTTGCAATAGCGAGAGATAGAAGGCAACTTATTCATTGTCTCGTTTGGGCCCTAAATATTTACCAGAAGGGCTTACTCGCCATTGCGTAAAACCTTGAGTATGAGAAATCTGCCGTATCCGTCAATTACTTCAGAACACAATCAAAATTATTTCGAATCAAGATCGCCACCCCACAGGCGTCGTTAGCCCTGCATGGGAGCAAAGAATGGGGCGCCCGATTTTCTTTTTTTCTGCACCAGGTGAAAATTGTTTTTCGTTTTCGAAAGTTACTCATGCCTCTGATATTTAGTATGATGATATGAGGAAATAGAGAGGGAAAAAAAAATAGTTGAAAACAAGGTACTCTGAAGAGGGACCGAATATTAACAAACAACAATTCACTAAAATTTAAATCAACCAACACGATCGCCACTTCCTCTCTACGTCCATTTAGTTATTGGTTTTCTCATATTTTGCCGATTGACATTGACGTATGTGGGCAGCTCATCATGAGGATCTGCCTCTTGTTGTAACAATGGAGAAGCAGCCACAGAAGATTCATCGGTACAGTCTTCTTGTTTAGATTTCACAAGCGATGCGTATGAACTATCCCCTGGCACCTACACAAAACACAAGATACTATATCAGTCCGTCGGTCCCTAAGTCCGCCAGTCTTTGTGACGGTCAGACCTCAAGTGATCAAAATCGAGATCCAAAGTCGCACTGACGCATATTATCTATACTACTAGAAAGCTGAAATGCAAGCGTGCACAACACCAGAATGGACAGAGATGAGGAGGAAGAAGAAGGGGGCAGAAACTGGCGATAGTGAATGATAAAATAAAGAAGTTGAGAAGAATGAAGTGATGAAGAGAAGAAAGAGCAGGAGGAGACGGAGAAGGAGAAGAAGTAGGAAGAGAAGAAAAAGACAAATAGAAGTCAAGGACAAGGACAAAGACATCAACGGTATTAACGTCGACAACGAGGTCTTGTTATTCATAATTCTATGCTTCTGTAACAAAGGTTGATTTATTGAACTTTTGTTTTAATTACCATCATTGTACGAGGAGTCAACGTGGCATAACCACACTCCTGTCCTGAAGCCTTGTCTATTCCCTGCCTCTGATATTCGAGTTCGACACCTTGAGGTTCTGCTTCATCAGAGAACCCAAGTTGTCATACCGCATTTTCTGGGCTCAACGACGACCCGTCCTGATCTTCAAGTTGGTTCCTGTTTGCAAACAGATGAGAAAAGTATTTTACGAAAGTGTAGAGACTTATCTTGCCCTGGGGGCGGCAGGCAGGTGTAATATTGGCGGAAAGACTCCAAAGTAGTCCTAGACAAAAACTATACACAGAAAAAAAGTCTCAGTTTAGGAAGCAATCCAAAAAGTCCCTTTTTCCTCAGTGGACTATTACTTGCCATTTGCATGAAGTTTACACTTTGTAAATGAAGCCGATTCAAAGGGTCTTGCACCTCCCTATCACATTACATGTGACTACCCCCACCCCCACCCCCGCCCCAACCCGGAGACATTTTTCAGTTGTTTAGTAATAATTGTTCAAAGAAAACGTAATTTTTTCCTGGAACATTTGATTTTTCAGACATTATTAGAATGCCTGTGTTCTAGCCACAAAGCAACAGAAGAGTAGCAGGACATTTTTTATTTATTTATTACAATTGCAATTATACGCACTATTAAGCAGGTGACCTACCCTGTACCAGCTGCCTTTCTTATATCTAGTACAAACATAATAAGCAGTTAGAAAATAGCTCTATTAAAAATGACAGTCGTAACAGAATAGAGTAACCCAGTTCTGTCACTTTCAAAGTGCGAGTAGGGCGTTCCCTTCCCTTCACCCCTTGAGTTTTGTACATTGTTTTTTATCATCGTTTCCGAAGGATATATATGATTAGTACACTTCTACTAGTTTACTAATGCAAATGCTGTAATCTGATTGGCTGAGCCATTGCACACTATCAGCCATTAGTGTGCAGTGACTTGGTCTAGTCGAAAGAAGTGTAACGTTTTCTCGTTTCGCTGAAGTTTTGAAAGAACATTTAGAAACAAATGAATAAACAGAGTTCTCGAGAAGACTAAAAGGGGAGGGGGGGGGGGGGGGGATTCACGGTTTCTGGAATCAAAAAAGCCCGAAAGTTTAAATAGAAACTGACAAGCGCGCGTACACAACTGCATATGTCAAATTGACAATCACGCCGGGTCAGCTGGAAGCAAAAAAGGATCATTTTCAAACTAGTTTTAGAGCTTTTATCCGTTTACGCTTAAACTTGGCAGGAGCACAGAACTCAGAAATGCCAACAATCGTACGCCTTCGGCCTCATCAACTATCACCTCATAGAAATCGAGAGCGAATAATTTAATTGTTAATTAGTAACAAAGAAGATAATCCAATTAGAGACAGAAATCCAAACTACAATGAAAGAAAACATAATGATTAAAATGTTTAACAATATTAAACTTAAAACTAGGCTATCTAAAAGATAGTAATGCTGTGGCACTTTCTGTTGATAGTGACATATTTTTTGCAGTGAATTGTCTATCTGCGCGTTCCAAGACTTACAGTAACCTTTGTTTCTCAAAGTAGTGTCAAATTATGCTGTGTAACTTAAAATCTGTCCTTGTATGCATCAACTTCGTGATTGATGACGCATCGATGGCGAGGTGTGAAAAGGGATCGTGACAAAAAAGAACATGGTGATCTGAACTATTTTTAGGCATAAAACGATTCACATCAGCCTCCCCTTTATCAGATCGCGAAAATCGATAGATGTGGAAATTGTAGGAGCAGAAATCTAATTTATAAATTCTGTACTGGTACGCATTAAATGTCTCTAGAATGTTGACAGACTGTGCCGAGGACGCGTCCATCGCGATGTGTGAATTGCTAAAGAAGTTAGCTTAAATTCATGTTTGGATGAAAAGGAATAGATCGACGCATCGATGGCGAGGTGTGACAAGGGATCGTGACAAAAAAGCACATAGTGATCTGAACTATGTTTGGACATGAAACGATACACATCAACCTCCCCTTTATCAGATCGCGAAAATCGATGACATACTAAGTTAAAATTAACATGTCACAGTTAATCATCCAGATTTAGAAAACTTTCACTTACTGCATTAAGAACAAAAGCAAGAGTTGTGAAAGTCAAGTACGATCTCCTTCATATCGTTTCACAGGTAAATCAGAGGAAAACAAACCACTAATCTTTCTCACTGAAATCTACGCGAAATAAGACGACGGCTCGACGGTGTGACATCCTCGTGTTGTTCGTGGCGCAATGCACTCTGGTAAAAAGGGACGCAGTGCATTCTGGTTAAATGCAATGCATTCTGGTAAAAAGTGATGAATTTGAGAATTCGTATCCCCTTCTATATATTCTTCTTAAATCCTGTTTATGTTGCTGCTCGCTCGCTACGCTCGCTGCGCAGCAATCAAGACTCCATGGATGGGTGATACTTGTTAAGAAAGGAGTGTAGCAACTTTTTATGTGGAAAAACAAATATCACGAGCTAGTAACAAGATTAGTTACTTTTTAAGATTCCATCAAGGATTAAAAATAGATATGGAGCGTTCTTTAAATATAACCAAAATACAGATATCAATAGCATCTTGTTGACATGTTATATGTTTCGTTCGCCAAGATACGTAACATACACCAAAAATGAGCAACGCAGCAGACAGCACTCCTACTAACGACGCAATAATTATCACTACTGAAGAACAGTTATCGTTGTCATAAGTCTGCTTCCATCCTTCCGGGTCTCTGGTGGGATCTAATAAGTAACAAAATAAGTTACTTGTATATAGATTTTTTTTATTCAGGTTTAGAAACAACAGTTTTAATCGAGTGTCGTTGAACCAAAACCAAAGTCATTACTTTGGCCAATGACAAAGGAAACAGAGAATCTAGTGCACCAACCAGTACTCAAAGCAAATACATATAGTTGACAAGAAGCGCGGGTAAATGTGTGCGAGCGATTTTTGATTGGTTCTAGTTTTACTTCTGATTGGAGGAAAAAAGTGGCGCAAGTTCTTAAGCAAATCGCCTCGGGTAGCAATACAAAACCACATCAAATGCGAACAATTTTGGCGAACAATTTTGGCATCCAGTCAAGCGAACTCCACCCTGAATTGATCGAAAGTAATTGGGCTCAGAAAACATCATGTCTTCTGAGCCCAATTACTTTTGGACGGTGCCCCTTAGATATAACATTTCCTAACTCTAGTTATCAGCAAGCCCTAGATCAAGCAAATCTGACATCCTTAGCTAATCGCAGGATATTCTTATGTACAAACTTGATAACGGGTATGACGAATGAAAGCCAATCTAATATCCTTCTTGACCCCGTAAGTTACAATAATATCTATTCCATATCAGTTAAGATCGCGAAATACTAAAGCCACTACAACAATAAAAAGGACCAAGAGATCAGATGACTTTTTCACATTTAGTTTCTCGTGATTCCATTATTATTTAAATACTTATTCTCTTAGGTAGATTATTATTGTAAATATATTTAATTATTAGTATCCAATTTTGTAATTTGCACTGTTTATTCAGTTTTTAACTGCCAGAATTGTTATTAAACAAAAATGTATACAATCGATGACACAATGCACATTGCATACCATGTTTCCCAATAAACTGCTTAAGGCTCTGCCAGCTACTTTTGTGCATGGTAGCTTAACAGGCACGACATAACGGAAAAACAAATGTGAAAATAAAAACGTTCAAAACTACCATGTGTAGGTGAAGCTGTCTTTTCTGTTGTAGAAGCGATTGTCATTGGCGAAGTTGCAGTTGTCTGTACCAGATTATGACTCAGGCAGACTCCTTGGCAGTTATCTGTTCAAAAAAAAAATTCAGTACAGTTGAACTCTGCATACCACGTAGTTGGGGATCTCATTTAAGTGATTGCTTATGCATGCTGTCCCTCTGCCGTAAGTTATATCACTGGTAGTAACCATCCCGATTAGAGGTTGCTATTTCGCGAGTCCTTATACACTATAAACTGTCTAAATTTAGACTGAGTTTTCGTATACTAAGTAGTGATTACAACTGCAAAGATATCTATTACATCCTTATTCCACAAGACTGTTGAAATAACTGTAACGCGGCCAATTTAGCACCATATTTTTTTAAGTAATTCCCAAATTCCCGGACTCTTCTGGATTCGAAGTGATTGAATCCTGAAGGTGTGGCGGTAACTGAAAAGGGTGGGGTAAGGAGCGGCGGAGGGTGAGAAGGAAAACATATCATACACCGGCTTGATATTTATAGTCTTTAAGGAATTCATTTACCTATTATTTCCTCACATATCCATCCTCTGGAAGTGTTTCCAGTGATGCTCTTAAACGATCCCTTAAATCTGGTTGGCCACTCTTTGGCCATCAGAGTGTAACTATTATTGTCATTAGGCTTATTCTCCTGTCATTTGTCTATAGTTAGTGTTTTTCCATTGATCCAAGTCCAGTTCCCAGTTATTAAGTTTTTGTACAAACCAATATGGAATTTCTGGCGATTGAGTGCCAACGAATAAGCCGGAAATTGAATATTTCTGCGGCACGAGAACAGCAGGGAAAGGGCCTGGGCCCTTGAATAAAGACGCCTTATGCGTAAAGCTATGTGAGTATTTAAGCTTGTGATTGCACGTGGGCAATCATTCTAGGCCGACACCATCTCAGATCTTACTAAGTTTGTTTGTTTGTAAGCACGAATAAAGCCTAGCAGGAAGGTTTCATGAGCTTGGGCCTGGTTCCTACCCAGATTTCCTGTCATTTTTTTTTTCCCTACGGGGTTTTTTACGACAGGTTTTTTCTGGCCGCCGTTCTAACCACGATGTTTGTTAGTGGTTACTAAGCTCTAGGTATGTCTTATTGTCGCGTGCTGTGACGGCGATTTCTGAGAATACAACGGTTTTGTATACGTGTTTCTTCATTATTGTACGCTGGTGCTCGGCCGAAACATGCAAAATAAACCTAATGGTTCAATATATTGGTTGTCTGTTGTGTAGTGTAGCTGAAATGTACCATTCATTGTACTTTGCACTTTTTCGAGTTTGAATCTCCATAGTTGTAAATTCCCACTCTCGATCTGTTTCTATGACCACCAGATCCTTGTTGATTAATTTGCAAGAGGCCATTGTTAGTGGCCACGACATTAACTTGTCATTTTCTAAGGTGTAGCAAGAGCAGCGATAATCTCCCCGTGAAGGTCCTAGAAATAAAAAGTGACGGAACACACAAGCTTGATTTGAAAATGGATCAACGGGCAAAGACAACATTACTAGGATAAAGTAATACTGCATAATGTATGGATGTAATCAATTAAGTTTCCTCCATCAGAGTAATGAAAGAGTGTATACTGTTGCTACTACATGTAGACGAGGGGGACGAAAAAACAGTGACAACAGCACTTACAACATCAACAGCGAATAACGTAATGCCATTTTTCACACGGTAACCGGCGAGTTCCATATGGCGAGAATTATAAATCAAGCGGAGGATACACGAAAAGGAAGATAAGCTAACAATGGATTGATTCTAGTTTTTCTTTCGATTATAATTAAGAATCTCAACCAGAAACGACAAAAACACATCCGTTGTTCTGATTAGTGAGAATTTATTGCGGGAGTCTAGTAAACCAGTTATAAATTCGTGTTATTTAAAATTATTGTTATCATTTATTGCATTCCAAGCAAAAACTGTCTTTGTACTTATACTCTATAGTAAAGAAATGTCCAGCTGTAACGAATGAGGGATTTTGCTAAGTTTGAAAATGCGGAGCTCTGACAACCATCTAAAGTCGCGCAATCTAAATTGGGGAAAAGGGGTGGCGCAGTGGTGAGAGCGCTCGCCTCCCACCAATGTGTCCCGGGTTCGATTCCCAGACCCGGCGTCATATGTGGGTGGAGCTTGTTGCTGGTTCTCGCCCTTGCTCCGAATGTTTTTCTCCTGGTTTTCCGGTTTTCCTCCCTCCTCAAAAACCAACATTTCTAAATTCCAATTCGATCGGGAATTCGAGGGCCACGGGTTTATCAGTTTAACACTGTGTCACCCTCGTTAAACAAAGTTGATTGATTGATTTGATTTTATTGATTTTGATAATTATTATCCTAAGAGTTCTACGGCAAATTCCGTCACTGATTACAATGAACCTAGTGAGACCTAGCAATCTTGAAAATTTGAGGTCAAAAGTAAAAAGCTTAACTCTTTATTGAGATATCTTTTCTCAAAGGCAAAAATAGCTCGTTCTGAGAAAACGAGCTTTGCACTTACAATGAGAAATGTTTCTCAAAATGAAACTCCAATACCTTGTGATTCAAATTCCGGTAAAAACGAAAGTTTCAATTTTTTTTACAGAAGGTTACGTAGAACCCCCCTCCCCCCCCCCTTAAAACAAAAAAAAATTACTGAAAAAAAACATTTACAAAGTTTACAAAAATTACACAATTTACTTGAACAAGTAGATTCACAATACTCAGAGAACGCAGTTTTTAGGTACATTTCGCGTTTTTTTGTTATCTATCATATTGCCGTTGCTTCTTGGTACATTTAAGCATAGTTTTTCTGTCGACATTTTTGGGGGGTGGCTTTCCTGAATTTGGTCACGTGCGCGGGTCGACTGGGAAGTTGACGAGTTGCGTGTCATTGCGAACAATCTGTAGCGTTTACCATAACGATTATACACTACGCTTGCGTGTGACAAACTAGGCTGTGGGTTATGGTTTGCCCTTTCCAAAAAAAGTAATAATACTAATAATAATATGAACGAACTTAATGCTTGCTTGAAATCTCATTTCGAGACTGGCAAAAGTTAATTATAACTGTGTTAAATTACAGTAGAGACAATTAGACTACAATTGTTCCACGTGATGATGTTTTGTACTGAGTGTTTGAAGCCTGAGCAAGACAATGTTTGAGACATTCACAAGTCGATGTGATATCTGTCAAGACTAATGTTGGCGAGCAGTGATATTTTATGTCGGGTACCGATGAACATACGTACATTTTGTCTTAACGACGTTAAGGCTAAGACGATTTACATCACATAATTGAATTGTTTAAAAAAAAAAAAGCGCGAGGGACGAACGTAAGTGGGTAATCAGTTCATTGCTAGTGGCAGTACGGATCGTCACATCGAGGATAGGTTATGATTGAAATACGTTGAGAACAATCGTTTTAAAGTATGTATGGAATGTACAAGACTTACCCTCTTGATTGCAACCGTCGACAGGAAACTCACAAATATACCCAGGCCTTAGTTGTGTTGTACAATCCAGGTCATTATACTTTCCATATTCTCCCTGATAATATTTTCCCATCGCGATTCGGTTCACCTGTAGCCCAAGGAAGAGGTGTCTGAGATGTGCTCTTGCTGCTTTTTATAACCGTCTCCACTGTCCAGACCGATCATCGTTTCTCAACCCGATAAAATATTCGTCAACTATTGTCAAATTTAAAATAGTGTTTTTCAAGAAGATCCACTCCGCTTCACTTTCGATAGACACAAGATCACAAAGTCCGGTCTTCTTGCACAATTGTCTGCTTTGCTCCCAATTCAGACGGGGAGATTTCGCGTGAAATGTGTAATTGGAACATCCTCCTTTAAACCATTTAAAGGTCTCACCTATATAACAGAAAATTACGAACAAAGGTGAAAACTTGTTCATTATAAGCATTCGTACCCGGGAAGAACTCCCTATACGGAGAGGTTCCTATATAAAAGGGTGAAACGATCCACGTGAGAAACGTTGCGTTATACATTGCTTTGCAAGCCGAAGAAGGCTGGGCATGACACGTCACGAATTAGTCACGCTGGTTGTGAAAGACACAGTATAAAAACATTAGGAAATTTACACAAAACGTTCGTGATCTGCTGATCGCTGTAACCATAATAAAAACACATAAGGATGATATAACGATAATTGAACATAAAATGAGTTGATAGGTGTGGGTTCAGTTAACAAGCTGACTTGTAAAAACGTGAATACGTGTATGTGATCCATGCGATATTCGTTTCACTTCCTTGTCAAAACCAGTACTCATGTAAATCGCGTGAAGTTTTCCTGAAAAGCTAATTTCATAATGCACGAGATGACTTGTATCCCAGGTAAATAGCTAATCGAACATGCTACGTGTACTCTGAATCGTAAGTTATTACAAGTTTTGAGCGCGGAATCGTGGGTCCTCGCAACATAACGATTGGCTTCAAAATTGAGTGATATTGACACGTCATGGACTTAAATATGAAGCTTGTAATCGTATACTTGAGTTAAAACGAGCAGTTCTTCGCCACACTTACCCGTTCCAAAATGGAATATTTGAATCGCCACTATAATCCAAACAGGCAGCTTCGCTAAATTCATCGTCTTGGTCGCCATTGAAATTCATAAACATAAGACTGATTTGCTTTGATGTCGTTTCGCGTGGCCGATTTGCAACGACGCAGCTTCCGGTGTATTGAGGTGTGACTTGGGTGGAAACAGCGGAAGTCAGACACTATGTCACGCTTAAGCGGAAATTGGCTGATCGATGAAATATTTATAAAGCTCGTCGCTGAACCCCAATATTGTGGATTCTAAATAAGAAACAATGCCAGATCAAAGGAGTTTCTTGCAATATTGCGAAAAAGCGTTCCGTTTCTGAGAAGATCACACAACGCGGATGAAGCAAAACACGGGGTCAGCTCGATAAAACGTACGTGCGACTGGATCAGGATTAAGTTGGAGAGGGTCGTCGGTTAAAAAAAACTGAAATAATCGAATATAATTAAAACAGATATATAATTTTAAAAAAATGTCAAAATCCTTTGTGCGCATGGCGAAGATTCCCCATACATGTTCAGACAAACAATAAACAATACACCTTTTAATGTTCGAATTATACATTATTATTATATACATATTGTATTATAATATTATAATATTTTACATTAAATTATTATAATATTATATAATAATATTATGTTATATATTATAATATTTATACATATTTATACATTTATACACCAATTGATTAAGTTAACCGAGTACGTATAAACAACAAGATATATATTTTTCGGATTCATTAATGTCGCTGGATTCTTTTGAATATTTGAATTCGTAGGTGTTTTCACTTGAAAGGTATTCTGATTCCTCAACCGTTTACACACATTGATAATCACAGCTAGACATTCATGTGGGAACGGTTACGGAGCCTTTCGCTATCGGGCTCATTACAGTTTCAAGAATGGCTTACACATATTCGCGTTTTAAATTTCAGTTTTGTTCTGTGTCGTCACTAACTTGGCAAGTGAGTACAGGAAAAGAGCCAAATCAAAGCCAAATTTTGCATGGCATGTTGACTTCCATTCTTCCTAAGGCCTAATAAAGGAAATCTTCTTTAAATTTTCGCTAGCCTCGTTTGCCTTTCTCCAACCGGAGAGAAAAGATTAAGATTTCAGCTAAAAATCACATATTGATGACCTAGTCTTAGGGCATTCTACAGAGCCCTATGGAGAGATTCTCCACGATTCGATTTTGCGCCACGCAAGTGGTATTGAAGGAAGAAATGGATTTGCAAAATAAGGAAAAATAAAATAAGTATCTAATTTCCTGTCGTGATAAGTGAGCCGTAGCCAAACTGTCACGTTCCTGAACATAAGGCGGAGTTTTCACTCCGAAAACGCATCAATTATATTTTCCGTCCACACAACGCCAGAGAAATTTGAAACGCAGCAATCACTGGTGGCAGGAAACCTCGAGTACGCTCTCGAGGGTTAAAGTTAATCACATGATTATCGAAAAATCCGTTTGAAGAGCGTTTTCGATAAGCTCCATTTTAGTGATGGATTAGTGTGGACGGTAGACCTAACAGTAGAAATAACGCTGCCTTTTCACGTTTCTCCTCCGTATTGTGGACGGGCCTAATTAACAGCTTAACAATGCCTAATGGTACTTTTCCTTTAGGTCCTCTACAAATAAAAACAAAGAAGTCAACTGATCAGAGTTTGTGTAATTTTACTGTGTCCCTAGCGTTAATTGCCAATTCATTAGTGTTACTCTCCTACGGATCATCACACTCCGTTGTCTGATCCAAATTTTCCTCTGGTAATTTTGATCTTGCGTCTGTCTTGACATAATCGATGTCGGCGTAGACCGTTGGAAACTCTCTTTTAATTGGTCCCGTATTGCTTGTTGTGGAGTGGTTTAGGTCAGCGTAGAGAAGTCCACGGTAAGGGGAAGGCTTCTGTGTATGAAGCAAACTGTTCATTATTGGAAAGAAAAGATCAGCAATAAAAAATATATCAGGAGTAAAAACAACAACAACAACAAAAGCAGCTACAGGGATGTCCTTTAATACTTATTGCCTAACTTTCCCCTGTGACTTTCAAAGCTGGTTTCCCCTGTGCACGGTTATCTGTTGAAAAACCACATTCCTGTATGGCCCGCCCGCTTGCTTTTTGCAGGGGCATGTCAAGGACAGTAAACTGGTATCGTTACTAAGACATGTGATAAAACATGTGACGAACATGTGAGCAGGCCATGTGAGTTCGTCTTTTTTTTCCAATCAGTCGCCGTAGGCTTCGCTATTTCGTGCTCTCAGCGTTGGATTTTGGTGCTTACGCTTCGACGGTAGCTTTTATCAAAATCTGAGGGAAATGTCATTGTTTATTTTAGATGTTCACGAGGACGACTTTGAATCGCCTCCCTGTATTTTGATTGCATGTGTTGATTAGTTCCAGTTGCGACAGGTGGCTCAGTGTTCAATCGGTGGAACATTGGTACTCTGAAGGCAACCTCCATAAGAGTGAGCCCGAACCAAGAACCGGCAATATAAATACTTAGTAAATGGTTTGAACTGAAGATAATAAATACTGTCTACTTTATTCATCAGGGGAAATACGTGAATCAGTCGCACGAAGTTTATTTACCCAAAACAAACACGCAATTGCAAAAGTATTGCTAATCTGTGTGCTTCCAGCTATGTACGTAAAAAAATAGACTTTTACAAATTAGCTTTTTCGCTTAAACATTACCAGGTAATGTGAGAATATTTAGCACGAAATTTGAAGGCTAATGTAAATATTTTAGTTCTATTAAAACTATCGAGCCTACGGAAACTGGCGCCGTCACGCAACGTATCCACACATTCTTCTTCACTGGCATGGACTTTGACAATATGCATATTTGTCTGTAAAACCTCGGCTGTTGATGTTGTTGATGCTGATGTTCCAGATTTTAGTAATAAACAGAGGTTGAAAGTCAGCTAGTCAAATCATTTATAATATAAATTGTGACGGCGTCGAACGCATTCTCATAATCTTTTATCACTGCTACTATTGTGACCGTCTGACAATGCATCAATAATGACGTCAGGCAGGTTGTTCTTTACATAACCTTCAGGACATTTTGGATTGTTTTTCAAAAGACATAAAATAATAGTTGTAAAGGAGAGGTCAAGAGAGCAATAATATTTAAGTAACATTCTAAGAAATGAAAAAAAAAAAAAACCGGAAAAAAAACACACAAACCTAACAAACAAACCTGAGGTGGTCTCTTTTTCTTGTTTGCCTTGTTGACAACGGCATACAATAGACCTTTTTACCGATACGGCGGCCATCTTGAATTCCGAGGAAATTATGGGATGCCCAGGGGGCAGATGAGAAATAATTAAAAAGAATACTGTGGCGTGATAACTTTTAACAATAATTTTTCGATAACCATAGGAACAACTGCCAAATATCGTGACGGAAAGATGTAACGCTTGTAATATTTGTTATGGAATATGAGAGACAAGCAGTAAAAATTTATCCTGAAAGCTGTGTATACGAAAATTGTATGCGATTGCCCCCTCGGCAGCCCATACTTTCTCAGTCAAAACAATAGAATTCAAGATGGCCGCCGTATCGGTAAAAAGGTCTATTGATCTATTTTCTCGTCTCCTGAGAGTGGGTCTTGCGAGTGATTGACAGGCTTCACGGAAGAGCATCTCACGCCTGACTGATTTGCCGGATCTGCGGAGGACGAGCGATTTACAGGTTATATCATCAGGGGCACCCAACGAGCTAATTTGTCCGAATTCGATCTGGGACCATCAAAGCCACGAAGTAACCAAGAGATAAGCATTTGGAAAACAAAATTCCTTTTTCCTAAACCGAATAAACCTTTACTTCCCAGCAAGTTTACTCGTTAAATTTGCCAGCCAGCAGACATTTTAATTAATCTAATTTTGGGGTGTGGTTTGATGGCCATATCTAGACCTTCAGAGCTGATAGCGGGTACAAGAGGGTTTGCCGAAATATCAAACAACCAAACACAAATGATTTTGCTCAAACAGCAAGTATAGCCCACGGAAATCGGCTGGGGAACAGATATTCCAAGGAACAGAAGCAATGGGTAAAAGTAGGGATCACGAACAGTCAACAAGATTTTAAACTTTGCGTAACAAAAAGAAATCAGTTTTATGGAAAAAAAAAACTGTATGATACTATGCGAATTACCTTGCTTTTTAAACTTCCGACGTCGGACATACATGACGTAAAATACGATCAAGGTTATCAAAATTAGAAAGGCCAGTAACGCCAGGACGATGACAATCACTTGGGTGTTGTTATTGGTAGTTTCCTCTGATGGAACATCCTTCACGACGTTCCTAGGAGGTGTCGCTAAAAACGAAATCACAATTAACTGTACTTATATATCAGAACACTTGATTCTTTTACTTTTTTACCTCTGGAAATAATATTCAGATGATGTGTAGGTATAATATCTTAACAATAAGAAAAACTAAAACAAACTTACGGAACAATACAATAAAACGTTAAGCAAAGGCAGTTAAGTAAAAAAGGAACCGGTTATCCAAAAACGCGTTTCTTGCTATTCAAACCTTCTATTGGTCAGTTTTGGCTAAAGGGTACAAACTTAATTTTGTTCGTACCTTCAGAATTGGATTCTGTCAATAAATATTTGGACGATGTTGATTGCGTCATGGTAGGTTTTGTTGATGACTCTTCGGTTCCACTCTCTGTGTGTTGTGTTGCCTCTTAAAGATTAACAAACGGATTTATCAATCCAACACTATATCTTTCGATCTGTCCTGATTAAATTGTCGATCGATTAAAACTGAATCCCCGACAGAACCATTCCTGTAATCATGCTTGTCAGGTAGACAATCACAATCACTACTAATCACAATCGGTCTTTTGATGCCTTTCTAACTACTCCATTTCTTTTCCACCCCTACCAGTTTTATTCATGAATTCACAAGCGATTATTTTCTCGTTGATTTAAAAAACAAACGAAAAACGACAAGGAATACAGAGCCCGTTCTGCTCTTTGATTCTTTTCAAATGTTATATATTTGATAGCAAATATTTACTCGTTTTGCATAAATTACTCGAACGAAGAGAATAGTTGAAACTATTTTCTACCTTTTGATGGTGCTTCTGTCGATGGACTGTAGGACGTCGTTAAACGTGCTGCTGAAGTCACTGCCAAGGATGTCTGCCTGACTGTTGTTACTAAAAAAACACAATCAATGCAAATGTCCAGATTAAATTTAAGCCAGCCAGTCTCTGTTTAACTAAAAGCAAACTAATTAACTAATTGTAGTAGACTTGACACGTGGGCTTTTTTATCATCCATGTACTCTCTATTCCACTCTACAATTAATCTTGAAAAGTTGAGCCTAAAGTTTTCAAGGCTGTCTCTTATAATACGTGTTAATCTTTCCATCCTTAACCATCCATGTCTTTAGTGTTTTCCTACCATAGTAAACTACTATTTTCAAGTTTCCTTCAATTTCAAGATGATTTTGTACATGGCCAAAATAACTCAAAATGCCGTGACTGTTCGCGCAGAATGTAAATGAAACACTTATTACACTCCAACAAAGTTTGTTCCTCCAATTTATTGTCTGAAAGAGGTCGAGACTGCCACTTGAGTAGAAGGAAGAAACATTCTACTGAATCATGCTCTGTAATTACCAAACCGGTGGTTGATTCTTTTCATGCATTCCAATTGCCTCCCCAAACTCGGGATACGCACGCGAGAATCAAATTTGAAGCAGTATATGAAGCAGCTTTCCCTAGTAACACAAAATTCAGCTTTGCTGCATTGAAAAGTACGGTTTTGAAAAGCATTGAAAAGTACGGAAATTGTCTGCTAAACCGGGCACAAAACGACTTGTTTATAATTGCAATTTACAAGAACTCCAACTGATAAAAACAATGAAATTTATAAAATGTCTTGCAGCGGGGTTTTTAAATCAAGAAGACTTAATTTACGTCTCCTTTGGAAGAATAGACCATTTCCGATATACTAAAATTCTAACTTGGCTCCGAGGCTTGGGGAATAAAAAAAAAAGAAATCACATCGAGGTTGAGGGATGAATAATTAATGTATTTTGTTTTATTCTCCCAAGCCTCGGAGCTATGTTAGAATATTAATATATCGGAAATGGTCTATTGTCTCCGCAGTAACATAACAAGTGTCTTAAAAAAGTTTCGGAAACGTGAGAGTTTCTACAAAAAAAGTCGCTCAGACCGCAATTTCGGGTAGCAACTTCTGGTTTTCTGATTTTTTTCTTTCGGAGAGGGCACTTGTGACACAGACTAAGAAACCTGAGGAAACCAACAACAAAGATTACTTTTCTACATTCAGTGATCTCAGTTTTCAAGTGCCATTGTCAGCCTGGATGTTAAACGCCTCTTTACTATAAACTTGAATATACAGCAATCCGTATCTGAATTTGATGTATCTTGATTTCTCTATTTGTAAACAACTCTCAGTAAGTCAAATGAAAAAGAATAACTTGTGTAACTTACCCTCCTGGCCAGTGTTGTCAGCGGAGCTCTCGCAAATATGGGCCTTTTTCTGTGTACAAGCCAAGTCGTTATACTTTCCAATGTTTTCCCCGTAGTCCTTATAATTATACATAACCGTACAATTTCCATCACCAGTGGGTTCGCTTGTAGCCCAGGGAAACATCCCTTTTCCTTTGATGGCGTCTACTTTACTGTTATCGCTTATCCATCTCCATTCTTCAGACTCGCTATCTTTCTTCAGGCCGATGAAATATTCACCAGCTGCAGTTGTCATACTTTGGGCCGCGTTTTTCAAGAATTCCCATTCCTTTTTACTTTCAATAGAGACTAGTTTACTTCCAGTCTTTTTGCAATGTTCGTTGCTTTTTTCCCAATTACGAGAACCAGAGTTTCCATGAAATGTGTAAATCGAATTACCAAATACAAAGTGATGTTTTTCCTTACCTAATTGAATGGAATCAGAAATGGAATTAAATAAAAAATATTTTGGCTACTCTCTTACTTTTCTCGATGCACTGTAAACACGCTGACATACGTTGCAACCTCGACGTGCAGTTATTTTTCACTCTTTCAGAGATTTTAACATCGTTTTATTATCTTTTTTAAACACCTTCAGTCATTTCTGCTGGTTTTTTGACGACGGTGGATCCCAGATGGCGTCTGCTTGGATATCGTGTTATTAATATTAAAGGAAGTACTTTTTGACGAGCCTGCATACCCTGTCAGCTTCATTATGAAGCTTTGATATTCTTGAAGATATTGATATTCGTTTTCGGCTATGGGACACTATTACAAACAAGTTCTTGTCACTGTTTCTGAGTCATTTCATTTTGGTCCAATTGCTTCGCTTTCAAACATATCTGCTATTCCCTACAGAGGCAACCTTACGTTATCGTAGACATTACATTGCCAGCGAAGTGACATTGAGCTCCCCAAGCAAAGTGAAATACATAATTTATTAAATTAAGCTGTGTTCACACTGGGCCGAACCATGATTAGTCTGATCACGAATGAAACATGTTTCGTTGTGAACAGTGTTCACATCAGACAGTGCATTGCGCGAATCATATTTCAAATGATTATTCTGAGCATGACTGACACAACTTCGCGAGGTAGTTTCAATATATACAATTATGATCAGACCAATAGATGGGCAGAGGAGACGAGTGCCCAAAAGATTAAACCAAAATTGGGGCTATTATGAGGTCAAATGGCTTCTTGAAATATGGGCCGATGAAGAAGTACAACGGCAATTATTGACGAAGGGTGGAAAGCAGCATATTTGGGAGAACAACGGTTACATGTACAAGCGTACAGCATTACAATTCACAACCACGCATGAAACGTGATTGAAACCGACCTCTGTGATGAACAAAACAATAACAAACATGTTTCGGTGAAACATGCTTCCTAAAAAAAAAATGTAGTAATAGCAGTTGTTGTTGTTATTGTTGTTGTTGTTTTTTTTTCCAACTAGTGACTTTTGAAGCACAACATTCCCTTCCAACTTTACTTTGTGGTAAGCATTTTGTAACTTGAAAATGCCAGTTGACTTTTTCCCAAATCCTACACCTTTTTCCGTCCCATCCAGAGTGAGACCTGGATCCAAGATTATCGCAGGTTTTGAATTGCAGCAAAGAACTGGAGCAGATTAGTTACAGTACCAGCGGCACATACACAAAAAAACAACAAAAACCATAGAGCCTGACATAAGTAGCAAATTCATATTCAACATATTTACTTACCGTTTATTGTGATGTTAAAGCAAGCGCCAGTGTCCCCGGCAATTAAGTAAAAAAATAATAATAAACAATTAAAAAAAAAATCATTAACAAACTATCAACATAGCTAAAAGTTTTGCTAAAATATGCAATAATGGAAATGTCTTATTGAATGAGATGTACTTCCATGCTTACTTACTTACTAACTAACACCAGAAACAGCGTAAAAAAAAATAATGAGTTACCGTTCATATAACTTCAAAGACAATTGGAAAGTGAAAACTGCCTCATTAATTATATCATCAGGGGCACCCAACGAGCTAATTATATTTGTCCGAATTCGATCTGGGACCATCAAAGCCACGAAGTAACCAAGAGATAAGCATTTGGAAAACAAAATTCCTTTTTCCTAAACCGAATAAACCTTTACTTCCCAGCAAGTTTACTCGTTAAATTTGCCAGCCAGCAGACATTTTAATTAATCTAATTTTGGGGTGTGGTTTGATGGCCATATCTAGACCTTCAGAGCTGATAGCGGGTACAAGAGGGTTTGCCGAAATATCAAACAACCAAACACAAATGATTTTGCTCAAACAGCAAGTATAGCCCACGGAAATCGGCTGGGGAACAGATATTCCAAGGAACAGAAGCAATGGGTAAAAGTAGGGATCACGAACAGTCAACAAGATTTTAAACTTTGCGTAACAAAAAGAAATCAGTTTTATGGAAAAAAAAAAAAAAAAAAAACTGTATGATACTATGCGAATTACCTTGCTTTTTAAACTTCCGACGTCGGACATACATGACGTAAAATACGATCAAGGTTATCAAAATTAGAAAGGCCAGTAACGCCAGGACGATGACAATCACTTGGGTGTTGTTATTGGTAGTTTCCTCTGATGGAACATCCTTCACGACGTTCCTAGGAGGTGTCGCTAAAAACGAAATCACAATTAACTGTACTTATATATCAGAACACTTGATTCTTTTACTTTTTTACCTCTGGAAATAATATTCAGATGATGTGTAGGTATAATATCTTAACAATAAGAAAAACTAAAACAAACTTACGGAACAATACAATAAAACGTTAAGCAAAGGCAGTTAAGTAAAAAAGGAACCGGTTATCCAAAAACTCGTTTCTTGCTATTCAAACCTTCTATTGGTCAGTTTTGGCTAAAGGGTACAAACTTAATTTTGTTCGTACCTTCAGAATTGGATTCTGTCAATAAATATTTGGACGATGTTGATTGCGTCATGGTAGGTTTTGTTGATGACTCTTCGGTTCCACTCTCTGTGTGTTGTGTTGCCTCTTAAAGATTAACAAACGGATTTATCAATCCAACACTATATCTTTCGATCTGTCCTGATTAAATTGTCGATCGATTAAAACTGAATCCCCGACAGAACCATTCCTGTAATCATGCTTGTCAGGTAGACAATCACAATCACTACTAATCACAATCGGTCTTTTGATGCCTTTCTAACTACTCCATTTCTTTTCCACCCCTACCAGTTTTATTCATGACTTCACAAGCGATTATTTTCTCGTTGATTTAAAAAACAAACGAAAAACGACAAGGAATACAGAGCCCGTTCTGCTCTTTGATTCTTTTCAAATGTTATATATTTGATAGCAAATCTTTACTCGTTTTGCATAAATTACTCGAACGAAGAGAATAGTTGAAACTATTTTCTACCTTTTGATGGTGCTTCTGTCGATGGACTGTAGGACGTCGGTAAACGTGCTGCTGAAGTCACTGCCAAGGATGTCTGCCTGACTGTTGTTACTAAAAAAACACAATCAATGCAAATGTCCAGATTAAATTTAAGCCAGCCAGTCTCTGTTTAACTAAAAGCAAACTAATTAACTAATTGTAGTAGACTTGACACGTGGGCTTTTTTATCATCCATGTACTCTCTATTCCACTCTACAATTAATCTTGAAAAGTTGAGCCTAAAGTTTTCAAGGCTGTCTCTTATAATACGTGTTAATCTTTCCATCCTTAACCATCCATGTCTTTAGTGTTTTCCCACCATAGTAAACTACTATTTTCAAGTTTCCTTCAATTTCAAGATGATTTTGTACATGGCCAAAATAACTCAAAATGCCGTGACTGTTCGCGCAGAATGTAAATGAAACACTTATTACACTCCAACAAAGTTTGTTCCTCCAATTTATTGTCTGAAAGAGGTCGAGACTGCCACTTGAGTAGAAGGAAGAAACATTCTACTGAATCATGCTCTGTAATTACCAAACCGGTGGTTGATTCTTTTCATGCATTCCAATTGCCTCCCCAAACTCGGGATACGCACGCGAGAATCAAATTTGAAGCAGTATATGAAGCAGCTTTCCCTAGTAACACAAAATTCAGCTTTGCTGCATTGAAAAGTACGGTTTTGAAAAGCATTGAAAAGTACGGAAATTGTCTGCTAAACCGGGCACAAAACGACTTGTTTATAATTGCAATTTACAAGAACTTCAACTGATAAAAACAATGAAATTTATAAAATGTCTTGCAGCGGGGTTTTTAAATCAAGAAGACTTAATTTACGTCTCCTTTGGAAGAATAGACCATTTCCGATATACTAAAATTCTAACTTGGCTCCGAGGCTTGGGGAATAAAAAAAAAAGAAATCACATCGAGGTTGAGGGATGAATAATTAATGTATTTTGTTTTATTCTCCCAAGCCTCGGAGCTATGTTAGAATTTTAATATATCGGAAATGGTCTATTGTCTCCGCAGTAACATAACAAGTGTCTTAAAAAAGTTTCGGAAACGTGAGAGTTTCTACAAAAAAAGTCGCTCAGACCGCAATTTCGGGTAGCAACTTCTGGTTTTCCGATTTTTTTCTTTCGGAGAGGGCACTTGTGACACAGACTAAGAAACCTGAGGAAACCAACAACAAAGATTACTTTTCTACATTCAGTGATCTCAGTTTTCAAGTGCCATTGTCAGCCTGGATGTTAAACGCCTCTTTACTATAAACTTGAATATACAGCAATCCGTATCTGAATTTGATGTATCTTGATTTCTCTATTTGTAAACAACTCTCAGTAAGTCAAATGAAAAAGAATAACTTGTGTAACTTACCCTCCTGGCCAGTGTTGTCAGCGGAGCTCTCGCAAATATGGGCCTTTTTCTGTGTACAAGCCAAGTCGTTATACTTTCCAATGTTTTCCCCGTAGTCCTTATAATTATACATAACCGTACAATTTCCATCACCAGTGGGTTCGCTTGTAGCCCAGGGAAACATCCCTTTTCCTTTGATGGCGTCTACTTTACTGTTATCGCTTATCCATCTCCATTCTTCAGACTCGCTATCTTTCTTCAGGCCGATGAAATATTCACCAGCTGCCACTGGACGAAAACATGGATTTTCCCGGGTAGCAAATCCGTAACAAAGATGTCGTAAAGACCGCATTTGCTTAACTTCGACCAAGTTTTCTTCAAAGCAAATTTCATGTTTAACACGATGTTTACTACAGGTGCAAAGGCGGTAATGGCCGCTTTTACTTGCAGTTTGATAGTTTAGCAAATGTAATGTAAAATAACACATTTTTAAAGTATTTTCTTGCGTAGTAAATGTATGGCGAAAGTATACATTTGTACCACTAACAGTGGGGCAGCAAATGTGGTGTAATTTTCTACATTTGCACGAATTTGCTTATTTTTGCACTGAAAGCAAATGTCATATTTGCTTTGTATTCACGACTCATGCAAAGACGGTAAAGGCCGTTTTTACTTCGTGTTTGCTCATGCAGCAAATGTAATGTGTAAGAACACATTTGTAAAATATTGTTGCGGCTGTGAATGTGTCGTGAAAAGTGTAGTTTTGCGCCACAAACACTAGGTACCCAACAAGGTGTAATTGTTTACATTTACTCGGCTCTGGTCCTTTTTGCACCCTAGTAAATTTTGTGTTTGCATTACGTTTAAGACCAGTTCAATGCTTTTTTAAAGATGGCAAAGATTGCTTTCACTATAGATTTGCCCACCTACGCAAATATGAAGTAAGAGCTTAACATTTGACAGTCCTTTACGCACAGAAAATGTATTGTGAAAATTGACATATTTACACTCCAGCACTCCTCATTTACATGGGAAGTAGATACGTGGCAAACATTGCATTTTTCCTACTTCGGTTTGAAAACAAAATTCATGTTTCTTACATTCTAAATATGCTCGGCCTGTTCAGTAATTGTTAATCAACGCTATGTTTGATATAGAAAACACTGCAAATATCTTATAACTAATTGTAAACAACATTTTTAATAACAGAATACAAGCACATATTTCATCAGTCATCCTGCATTTATTTAAGCCCTAGCAATGTTCCTGTTCCTCATGATCCAGGAAACACAAATCGCGAGTATAAAGTATACTATTTGATGATGTTATGCTATTTGATAAAAAGTTAACAAAATATTTTTTACCAATTTAAAATGTCTTAACTAATCGAGTCTATAGATCTATGTTACAATAATTTTTAATACAAATTATCTTTTGAATTTATTTATCGATATATGATAAACGAGGACCAAAAAGCAATCAAATTCCTTGGATTAACGCTAACAGACACTAACAGATTTAAAGCTGCCCAGGTCAAACTGCACGAAGAAAACAGTTGAGAGGAATTCATATGATCTGCTTACTATACAGGTAAATGTATTAAACTATGATTTTTAATTGCGTGTCCAAAGTAATTCACATTGGTTCAAGGAAGTCACACCAATTTCTTGACAAACAAAGTAAAACCAATAGTGACTCGCTCTTACACTTCGCACTGCCTACAGTATTAATTTTGCTATAATTTTTGAATGCTTCACTGGATTGTCAGCTTCCTTGTGATTCACCCGCCAGAAATTACTTTGGTTTTGGCATGAAGATTACTCAACCAAAAATCATTCTCTATAATTGTTACTTGTGGGACTGTAACCCTGATCTCCACAACCAGGCTGCATTGGTTACATTTGCATACTGACATTAATTTTGAAGTATAATAAATGACAATGAATAACTTCATTTTGAGTTGTGCAAATTCAAATGGGAACAAGCCGGATTTCAAAACAATTATTGAGTGATCAACAGATGAAAATTATACCTATCCAACATGCACCTCCCAGACTAAAAGACGGCAAATGGGAAAGCATCTCATTAGCACTGACCCACCAGTGCAAATAACTCACTTGAAAAGGGGAGAGTGAGTCTATAAGTAGAGAAGTCGTTAAGCCAACACTAGACTGTTTTTGGGTCTTCAAGCTGTAACTGCAAAAAATAACTGTGAACTGATTAGAAAAGCTGTACTGTAAAGGAGTGATTATGCTCCTTCATTAGAAACCTAGTGCTCACATGCGCCAAGCATTTAATTTCAGTCAAAATAGACCAAGTGTTCCTTGCTTAAATATTAGATTTGTGGTGTATATTATTGGCACAAAATTACAATTTATTTCGTCCTTCACAACGTGCTCAAATCTTAACGTTCTATCTATCACCTGTAATGATATCTAAGGTGGCTGATAGCAGTTTTTAGCATTTTCCAGCCCTTAACTTTGACAGGTCACTACTACAACTCTTTTGTGGGTGGGAGGGGGGAAAGACCATTAGAAATAACCGGAGGGGTGACTTTTTTTGCCCAAAAGTATTGCTGGAAGGGAAACTTTTCTAAAAAAAAATCCTGCAAACGGTTGTGCCTGAAAAAAATTGTGCAACATATAAAAAAACCTGCAGACAAGAACCCCCTCCCCCACTGGGTTATTTATAATGGTTCATCCCTTATCAGATGCTATTACAGTAATGGTATGAAACAAATACCCAGTGATTGGGCAACAAGTTGTGATCATTTTGTCAGTGCCATTAACTAAAAAATGTGCTGGATGACCCACTTTTTTATTATTGAGTTATGATCAGCATGGCATGATACATCTTTTGACAAAGTAAAACAAATTATATCAAAGGGGCGGGTTCAGATCCACATCAAATTCTTGATCAGGATTTTTTTTAATTTTGTCAAAATTTTATACCACGACATGCTGATCATAATTCAATAACACAATTTGGGGGATCACCAAGCTCATTGCTTAGTTAATAGCACAGAAAGCTAAAATTAAGGGTGCTTCTACAGGTTATACTATTGCTATCATGGTAGCCACTACACTGTAATGTTGAGAAAATAATCACAACTTGTAGACTAATCATTAGGAATTTGTTTCTCACCATTGCTGTAAGAGTACACAATAAAGAGTTATCAGTAGTACTGACACATCAGAGTATAAGATTTGGAAAACTGCTCAAAACCATTATCAGCCACCTTAATGTCTGTACAGTTGGTGGTTTAACATGAAATATTGACAAATGACAAGCCTGGGCATGTACATGTATTGCAAATATTTTTTCTATTACATGTACTTTAATGAGCTTTGGAAATTTGGAATGAGCCCTTTCAGTATATTACACTCTGGCATGGAATGCTTGGCCTTTTTTGACTGTAAACCTGCTACATGTTCTAGCTACATGTAGGATATCCGTTGTTCCTACGCCAATGCAAAGGGAGGGGCATCCTCTGGAGCTGGGCGGCTTGAAACAATGCCTCTATTTTGCCTTTGCAATGTCATGTTTGTGCTTTTTGCACTCCTCCTTCGATGAGACTTCCTATCCAGGCGATGCATTAAGTCTCCCAACTGCACACTTTGCCATGGTAGCGTACTCACACTGAACATCTTTACCCGGTTTCTCTCAGTGTCTGAGCCAGAATGGTCACCATCAGCTTCTTCATCTGTCTCAGACATAGAGTGCTCTGAAGACATGTATTCGGTGGTCATGTACTTTACGTATTCCCCCTTTTCCTCTGCTGAATATGTCGTTGACATATTCAGAGCTTTGATGCGTTGGTTCTTTTTCTGTGTTAAAAGAAATTCAAGGAAAAAAATATCACACTGCCACTCCCATATCATAACATGTAAGCAAACAGTCTGCCATTAAACTCATACAGTTGGACTACACCATTTTGAACTCTTTGGGGAAGAGAAAAATAGTTAGAAATAACTGTGGTTTGCAATATCCTGGACTGATTGATAAAAATTGATATGCATTTAACATAATGGAGGAAAACTTCCAAGGACAAAGGTTTACAGAAAAAGCATAAAAAATTGTAGCATTCCAGCTGTGTCCTGACACAATGTTAAGTCCTGCTGGAGTTTATTCTTGAACTCTACCAATTGAGACTATGTCTTTCACAATGAACAGTGCTAATGTTTGGCCAAGGAAATGGAATAATCAGATAGAAATACATGAGTCAATGACTGAGTTTGAGTTTGAAAAAAGCAAGTAGTTTCAAATAATGGATCCAATGATATATAACCGCCACAATATAATGCTGACTCTACAAGGTGTACCTAATTTTTACTGATGCATGTAGGTTTGATGTTATGACATTTTGTTATATTAAACTGGAAGCCTGATAGAGAAAGCTATTGTGATGCCTATGGCCTTAAATAAGTTAGAAAATTCTGCTGTTGGTGATCTACCTCTTACTACATGTACATGGTTTGAAAAAGAGGTGCAAAGGCTGGAATAATTCACCTACACGCAGTCATTAAATAACATGTCAAATATCTCTTATTAATAATATTTTCAATGACAGGTTTCTATTTACAACTGTTAAAGAATTACGTGCATATCAACTCACCGTATTCAGGCGGCTCCGGACTTTTTGGGCAGTGAGGACTTCATTTGATATATTCTTTCTTTCATTATTATACTGCCGAAGCTTTGTTTTGAAATGAGCTCTCATAGCAGCTGAAACAAGCAAGGAAGCAAGATCAGGTTTCCTCGCTTTAAAACACCACTGCCCTGGGTGTTACATGATTTTTTTCAAAAGACCAGTTTGAGGGATTTGTGTTTGTAGGAAGTACATGGGGGGTAGTTATTAATTTATAGGATGGAATTTATGTGAGCAATATTTCTATGTATAAATGACAATAATCAGGCATGCTAGGAAGGGACTTCTTATAGAAAGTTGTTTTGCATTTATTTTTTTGGGGGGCTTCATAAATTATGTCCAGAAGAGACTATAATATAGGAATGGCCTTATTTTCGGAATTTTAGGGTAACTCGAGATATTTCACATAACCATGTAACTGACAACTTACCTCTAATCACTGTAGTTGAAGTTTCAGTGTCCGTACTTCGGAAACCAGCAAGAATATGTTGGTTAACTGCCTGGTTTTCTGTTTCAGTGAAACTGCAATGCAATTATTGAAAATTGCAATAATTTTGGGTTTTATAATTTATTATTAACTTATTCACAGAAAATTTGTTAACTGTTAATTTCTTAAAATATATCATCACATGGTCACAGAGCTTTAAGATTGTTGTTTCTCTGTTTATATCACGGAAAAAAAGTTTTTGTTTGTGCTCTTTTCCTTGGATCAGTGGCAATGGAAGGGCTGCATGGAATAAGGGTTAAGCCCTTAATGACTTTAAGGCAAATTTTGATGTATGCAGCATGTAAATTCCTCCCATCAAACTTACAATATAAATGTAAAATGAAATCTCCAAAGTCCAGTGGAAAACAAGCAAATGAACTAAAGTCACTTAAGGCTTTATTCAAGGTACCCTTTCAGTTAGATACACAGACTTGATTTTGACAAAACAGAGAATTGCATCACCTGGTTTGAGGGTGCATACAGTGTATGTAAGCTTAAACACAGGCAAGGACAAAAGTCAACTCAGACTGTTAATTTGGAACAGAAAAGAAAAAAAGAAGATTCATGTATTGTAAATTTTCTCATTTTTGAGTAGCTGCTATTTTTATTCAAATCAACAGCCTGAGTCAATCTGGTGCAAGTTTTGTTCAGCTGCCCTCTAGACGCTCAATCTCGCGGAATATCGTCTGACGATATTCCGTGCGATTTCGCAGGATAATTGTTAACTACTGCTTCTGAAAGGTCCATCCTGACAAGAATTAAGTAAGGGTGCCTGTCCTATTGATCCACATATAGCTACTAATGAGGTATACTAATGAGATAAAATGACACAACAAATGCAAATTTGCTTCTTTTCTTTCTCTTACGACATGTGGAAACAAGTTATTTGTAGCCACACTGAATTTTAGAAGAATTTCCAAAACTCAAAGCCATGTGACAGTGAAAGTAAAGCCACAGAAAAGGAACTCCTGAGAGTAATTAAACAAATCAGTCTTCACATGCATAAATACAAACTTGTACATTTCCTGCAGGCCATTATACCGAATCCCAGTGGATACCCTGCAGACCACCACTTGGTCTTGTTTCGTAAGCTTCAGGTTTTGATCTGCCAACTTTGTAATGTAAATGTACATGTAAAAGGTACATTTCTGTCACATACGTAGGTAAAACTGTTACTCAACGTTTTTTTAATTCAGCTCTATCATTTGAGATACACTAGCATACCTTTTTGTTAAATCCCACTGGATCTGCTCCCCATCGTCTCTGCTAAGAGTTTTATACACGTCTCGAACATTGGCCTATGAATAGTATGGGAAGGAACATAACTTATGTGCAGTAAACTCATAAATCTCCCAGTCTGGGTCTCAGCCATATTGTTGGAGGGTTCAGGAAACAACTTACATATATTAAGACTTAAATCTATCCGTTCACTATTAAGAAATCGACCCAGAAAAGTCGCAAACGAATTGCAGACTACGAACTACACTGTATTGGTCCGCCATAATGGACTACTAACCATCAAGACCCGCGCTCTCTGTTTCCCGCCATTTCCTCCCGGCGCCTCTCCCCCCACGTCCCTTTTAAATCACTCGCCTTCGAAGATTTAAAATCAGTTAAATATGCAAATAAACCCTTTAGCTTACCGTAACAGCTTTGGGTAACCGCCTTGTTCTCCGTTGTTTCTCAACACTGGTTGCGGTTTGTAAATGCTCCTCGATCTTGGCATTGAAAGCTTCTTGTCGCTGGCAAAAATCTTGTATCTGCCTCAAGATTTCCCCTGAGGAGAGCCCACCATCGCTACAAGCAGGAGGGCGAGTCGCTCTCCTCTCATCTCGGCGACTTTCTTCGCTGTTGAGGCTTGATCGCCGGGTCTCTTCCGTAAAATTTGTCAGTGAAGGCGGACCTGATCGCGACGCGCCGTGGCCAGAGTTCGATCCTCTCGACAGCGGCGTTTCTCCCCTCATATCTCGCTCGTTTTCTTCGCGTCTGGGGCTTGATCTCGGCGTTTCACTTAACGGTGAGACCGTCGGCGGTGTACACGTAGATAGCGACGAGTGAGGAGAACTCGAAGCTGATGAAGAAGTTATCCTTCGAGGCACGACGGACGAATGGCTTATTGCCGGCCGAGGTGTGACAACAGGACCATTGCTTCTGGTGGCCATAGCTCTGGTCGATGAAGACGAACGGTTTGTTTCTTGCTGCCTGCGTTTACTTTGCTTATTCGGTGGAAGCCTTGCCATTTCGCTAGACATATAACCGGCACTCAACGAAAACTTAACTTTGTTAGCGAGAAACCTCAAGAGAAATGGCGCTCAAATTTTGAATGCGTAATAGAATATCTTTCGGAGCACCCGCTGTTATATTTCCTGGCATCTGACTGGCTGAGAGATCTCAATGGCCGTTCCATGGAATGAGATGAGCAAAGGTCAGTTTCGTCACAAAGAAACAATAAAAACTTTGTTTAGTTGTGGTCGCCACAAAAAGAAAACAACTTGGACTATGCCTGGTAAACGAAAATTTTGCGATCATTGTGGAGAATTTGTCTCTGAGAGAACGTACAGACGACACAGCGACCTTAAGTTACTTAACCAAGAGTTATCCTCGGACGAGGATGAAAATCTGGTGCTTCAAGACAACGAAGTTGCGATGGATTTCAGGGAAGAGCAGGACGATGAACGCCAAGTGCCAGGTACGCGTATAAAATTAACTTTCATGAAATCATAGTATGATGAAATTTAACAATGTATTGTTCTTTTTATTCTTAAGACTTAATTGACCTCATTACCATTATCGCCCATCGAACTGAAAAAAAAAACATTGATATGTTAAGCCAGAAGCGTATCACCTAGAACTAGGTGATATGCTTCTGTATAAACTTAACTGCCCCAAGAAATTCGGGCCAATTTTATTAGACAATTTTGTTTATGATAGAGGTTCAAATACGAAAATTATACACAGTCTAAGAATGAGTAGAATGTAGATATTTGACTGCTGATTTAAGCTTATATGCACGATTATGTTTGTATATTCAGTGCATTTCTGAATATGAGAATAAGTAAGTTGTCCATTCCAAGAATTCAGGAAACGTTTGCCCCATAATTGTGGGGATAAATTAATTTCCCACTCACTATACATTGTCTTCTTTGGCTTTGCTGCCAAGATTTGAGAGTTATTGTTTTGGGGTGGATGGCCCAGAGGAGCTTTTGTAGTAGAACATGTCCTGCTAGGCTAAGCATAGGCAGTAATTTTGACCAATTTCTGAAAAAATTGCATAAATTATCCCAGCTACAAAGCTCCTTTAAAAAAACTTATTGGACATTCATTTATTAAGTTTTGTAATTAAAAAGTAGTCATGGTATCTTACAATTCCAGAGTTTTGATTGCTTAAAGGCCATGGTATATGAATGCAGAACAAAAGAATTGATCAAATTTCTCACCTTGAAATCAGCTGTGCTCAGTTAAGAAATTTGTGCAAATATTGTGATTAGTGAGAGTGGTTGCTGAGAAAGAGCTGATTGCATTTACTGTTTATGTACATTTAATACCTGCACTCTTAAGCATAAAATCATAGGAAACAAATTAACTTTCCCATATAACTTCCTATCTTCCCCTCCCATCTTATGGTTCCACATTTTATTGGAATGCTAATAAGGGGCTATCAAAGTAAACACGCCGGGTCACCTGTCATCAAAAAGGGATCACTTTCAAACTAGTTTTTCAATTTTCAACCGTTTGAGCTGAGACTTTGCATGATAATAGAAATTTGTATACCCAACAATCGTATGTTTTTGAATTTTTGATTTTAACGGTTTTTGGCGCGAAAATGACGTCATAAGACTGACAGTAAAATATAACTTTTAAGTAATGCCATAACAAGTTGGCAATTTTGAAAGAGTACTCCGAGGAGAACTTAAATGTGAAAAAAAAATTTGAAAACCTCAATTGGTTAAGAAGATATAACATTCTAAAGATCACCAAATTTCTTAAAATAGTAACAAAATGGCGGAAAATACGAAATTCACAGCTCAATAACTTTTCAACCAATTAAGCTTTACAAATATTTTTTTCACATTTGAGTTCATCTCTGTAAGTTCTTTTAAAATTTCTAGTATTTTATGCCATAAGTCGAAAACTACTTTTTGCTGTCAATCCTATGACGTCATTTTCGCGCCAAAAACCGTTAAAATAAAAAATTCAAAAACATACGATTGTTGTAAATACAAAGTTCTATTATTGTGCAAAGTCTCAGCTCAAACGGTTGAAAATTAAAAAACTAGTTTGAAAGTGATCCCTTTTTGGTGACAGCTGACCCGGCGTGAAATGTTTACAATTTCACCATTTTCTACAGAGTCATCACAGGGCTTACGCATTGAAGATTTGGAAGATGAAGACATGACATTGCTGCATGGTTCCTCTCCATTGATGGATGAAAATGGAATGGAGTCTTTGTATCGGCAGAGAATTGGAACTTCCTCGGAGGTAATGGAAGAGATTTGGGACCTGACAAATGAAGAAATGGATGCTGATTTTTCCCAGCCTAAAGAAGTTCCCAGTGTGAATGTGACTGAACCTGAAAGGTCATTGCAAAATGGAAGGACCATCATTCGTTGGGTGCTCCTGTTTCTTTGTCTCTGGGCATCATTTTGTTCAATATCAGATAATGCATTGGAAATCCTTGTTCTTTTCATCAGGGCAGTATTTGATTCACTTGCAACTGTTTTCCCTGTAGTTGCAGGGTTTGCTGCTATGTTTCCACAATCTCTCCATCTATTCCGTAAACACCTTGGAATTGACAATGACAAATTTACAAAATATGTTGTTTGCCCTAAGTGCCACAGCTTATATAAATTTGAAGACTGTTATAAGTATTCCAATGGGAGAAATGTGACTGTTAAATGCTCATTTGTGGAACATCCAAATCATCGCCAGTTGTTCCGCCGCACAAAATGTGGTGAGCCATTATTGAAGGAGGTCACCTTGAAAAGTGGAGGCAATAAACTGTACCCATTCAAAGTTTATTGCTACAACAGTGTTATTGATAATTTACGCCGCTTCATAAAGAGGCCAGGATTTTTTATGAAATGTGAAATGTGGAGAAACAGAAAAGTACCAGATGGCTTTCTAGCTGACATTTTCGATGGGAGAGTTTGGAAGGAATGGCAAGTGGTCAATGGAGAACCCTTTTTATCTGCCCCGAGAAATTTTGCATTTATGTTAAATATTGACTGGTTTCAACCATTTAAACACTCTCTGTACAGTGTTGGTGCACTTTATCTAGTTTTGAAGAACCTTCCAAGAAGTGAAAGATTTAAACCCGAGAATGTGTTTTTGCTAGGTGTTATTCCAGGACCACATGAACCGAAACTGAACATCAATACATATCTCTGCCCCCTTGTTGATGAATTAAATGTCCTTTGGAAAGATGGTATATATGAAGCTGAACATGGCACATCAGTCCAACACTTATTCCATGCAGCATTGCTTTGTGTTGGGTGCGATGTCCCAGCTGCAAGGAAAGTTTGTGGCTTCACTGGACATGCTTCTTCCAAAGGATGCTCCAAATGCAACAAATTATTCCCGGGAAATGTAAGTACCTCACTGGACTTCTCTGGGTTTGAAGTATGCCCTAAAAGATCAAACAATGAACACCGCAAAGAAGCACAAGAGGTACAAGCACAGACATCAGCTACTGACCGCAGTCGCCTAGAGCAAAAATATGGCACACGTTTCACTGAGTTGATGAGGTTGCCCTATTTTGACTGTGTCAGATTTCATATAATTGATCCAATGCACAATCTCTTCACTGGAACAGCTAAGCATGTTTTGAAGAACATTTGGATGGATGGTGATAAGCCACTTCTGGGCAAGAACAATTTACTGAAAATTCAGGAGAAAGTGGACAAAATTCCTGTCCCAGCTGATGTAGGGAGAACACCTAAGAAGATCCAAAACAGCTATGGTGGTTTTACTGCAGACCAATGGAAATCATTTACTATCTTATTTTCTGTTTATGCACTCCATGGAATTTTGCCAGCAACTGATTTGGAAATTTGGCGGGACTTTGTAATGGCATGCACTTTCTTTTGCTCAACAGTAATCACTGAAGCAAGAGCAGAACTTGCCCACACTTACATTTTGAAATTCTGCAGAAACATTGAACAACATTATGGTCGAAATAGGATCACCCCAAATATGCATCTACACACCCATCTGCTTGATTGTATTTTAGACTATGGACCAGTGTATTCATTCTGGCTTTTCAGTTTTGAGCGTTACAATGGTATCCTGGGAGAATATGGTACAAATCAAAGGTCTGTCGAAATGCAATTGATGCGGAAGTTTTGCTCAGACCAGTTTGTGAAGGACATTCCACTGCCTTCAGAATTTCAGGAGATATTCCAGCCAATATTCAACAGACTGACCCCAAAACAAGCAGGGACAGTACACGAGCAGGCGTCAATTTCATGTGATGGAAATACTGAAATAGGTAGGCCTTGTGCAAGTGACATTCATGCTAGTCTCCTTTCACTGGGCCCTCTAAAGAAGGATGATGCATGGATATCCAGTTTCTCATTATTTTCCTGTTGTGGTTCATTTCAAAGAGCCTCATTAGACTATAGCTTACTACTTTCCCTCAAGAAATGTTACAGAAAAATCTTTTCAGAAGTAGAGGAATCCTCTGTAACTGTGAACTTTGAGAAGTATGCTGCTTGCAGGTTTAGTGGAGACCGCTTTGGCTCACTGAAATCAAGAACAGATCGATCCTCCTTTATTCTTGCGCGGTGGTGCACCCTTGGAGGGAAAATTGACTGTTTTGGCTCTGATCTGAGACCTGGGGTCATTGATTATTTTATGAAGCAGAACATTGTTGTCAATGGCAGATATGCTCAATGTATAATGGCAGCTGTTAGTTGGTTTCAGCCTCATCCTGCAAGGCATTTGCTTGGCGTCCCTGTTGAGGTGTGGTGCAAAGATTTGTTTGAAATGGAGGGTGAGGCTACCTTCATTCCAGTACAAAGGATTCATAGTAAGTTCATCCCAGCCTTTGACATTGTGGAAAGGGAACGTGTTCTTGTGGTGTGCCCTCTTCCTAGGAAGCTGCAATGTTAAATGCAGGCCTTTAAGACTAAACAATAATATTCGAAGATCCTATAGGGCTTCATAGTCAGGCATAATCTTATAAAAACTAAAAATTCTTGTCACTGATTTATAATTTGTATGGGTGATAAGAACTCTCTCTTGGTGCAGCATTGCATACAACATAAATACAAATTCGATTTCAATGACATAAAGATTAAAGACTTTTGTTCTCAGTGGTCACGCAGATTGTTTTTGGAAGCGTGTCAATCCACTTGTCAATGTACAATTAACCCTGGACAATTACTAGTTGGTTCTTGCCTTGTTAAAAAAAGCAGTGCTATACCTCATTTACATCTGGATTGCTGATCAAGGTTAGAGTATTTTAACTGAAATGTCCCATTTTGTTAAACATTTTTGGTCAGTGGCAACAACTTTTAGTTTTTAACTTTAGTGTTTTAGTTTTTAACTTTATTGCACCAAATTAAAATGTACTTTGTACTACCTGTTAGGGTTTAGGGTTATGTTGTGACTCAAATTTTTCTTTGGTACAGTGTACACAATTTTTCAAACCAGTTTGAGTTTAAATTTTTTTTGGCCTTTCCCCATAATCTGGAACCATTAATATCAATGAACAATACAAACCAAGGAAAATTTGGCCCAGAACATATGCAGCTGTTTTGAGAGAGATTATCGAGCAGTTAAAAATAACGAAAAAGTAAAAATATAATAACTGCTTTCTGCTGGTCTTTGAAGAATATTTATTGTTCCATAGGCCATAAAAAATTAATATATATTTTATATTTGTAAATGTAGGGTTTTACAAGGTGGCTGAACACAGTTTTCCAATCTTTGGAGTACCTATCTTTATTTTGCTTGTACTCCAACCTGGCTCAGCTGACAAACTTAAAATTGGTAGATTATAGGATAAGCTAGTATACCCTCTATTTGCAATTTTTGCACAATTCTCACCGAAGACCCTGTTGCATTACCATAGCAACTAAGAGAAATACTCAATTTCAGGAAAATTCACTCATCATTTTTTCATTGTTTTTGCGCATCAAAGTGGAAAAAATTCTGACATTTTAACATTGAAGTAAAAACATTTTATCAGAGGGAAGCTCAATTTTTGGTTCTTTTATGTTTCCATGTAATGCCCAAGGATGTTTAAAAATTCCTTTGTTAAATTTCAGATTTTTTGGAAACAGCAGTTTTCTTGCCACCTCAAAATACAATATTACTTTGTAAAATTTCTTTAAATTCTAATAACTGGTTTAGTTGTTTTGTGCTTTTTAGTAAGACCATAAAACACCCAATCACTTGTTTCTGATCAGCTGTGCACCGGCAGTATTTATATTTCATTTCTTTTGAAGTCTTAAGTGTGTGCCCTCGGACTCACGTCCACATTAAATCCAAAGAGCCCATGGAAGCTGTGCTCAGTCACCTTGAATGTGAAAGAAGTGCATTTGAGAGTTTACAGTTCAGTATCTTTTTTTGAGGGCAATAATAAATTTAAAGAATCAGTGTGTATTACCTTCCAAATCTAAAAGAAAACATTTGCTTCGGTACTCCTTTACAACTACAGTACATGTTCATTTAGTTGTTCATACACTGAGGTACATACATGTACCTATTTGTCTGCTGAAAATGCAGTGGTTTCTGTTGTGGTGTGCTTTTCAAGGCTGAATAAACCATTGTGGTGGGTGGTACACAGTAAACAGTGTTAATTCACATTAACAAAAATAGGTTTAGTTACACAACAAAGTGGCATGAGGTATCTAAGAGAGACTCCCCTTTTTGTTCTAGTGATATAATTTTGAATTGTGGCCTTATGCTCCACCCAAGGAGCAAAGAGGATGAGTGAGTGAGTGATATAATTTTGAAACAATGTTAATACCCCACTCCCTGTCTGCTGAAATTTGTATGAAGTGTAATAAACATAATTCAACCTACCGAAATCTTGGTGAAATCAAAGCACTGACAGTTGTGTATTGAGGAAGATAGGGTGGACAGGCTTCCATGATGTAACAATGAGAATTTTGCTTAAAGTCTCTTTTTTCCTCCCTCCGCCCCCCCCCCCCCCCCAAAAAAAAAAAAATGAAACAAGGCATTGGGCCATATGGCTGCTATCTATACAACAATTGAGCATCATATTCCTAATTATGGACACAAGTTAGGATTTTTTTGAATCTATCACATTTGCAAAGGAGACAACCACAATGGCAGCAAATGCAAATCTCCCCTACTCTCGCCGGACATAATTTGCTTGCGAACCTTCTGGCCAGCGGTTAACATTTTTTGGCGCTCTTTTCGTGCATACGGCGGGAACAAGGTATAATTTCTCTTGATTATATCTTGATGATCTTCACGATATATAGAGTTAAATACTGTAGATGGAAGGGCAGCGATCCTTAGATGAACAGCAGAGGAGCCCTTTCAAATGGCGAAAAAATAGTCTTGTCGAACAGCGACGCATGAGGAACGACAGGAAGAAGAGGAAGCGGCACCAGAGAACAAAGTCGAAGAACGAGTACACATGGAAGGCAGATGTAAATATGGATGGTTTCCCCGAACGCTTGCGAAAGGAAACCAAAGAAAAAGAGCGATTTCTCTACCTTGCCAGAAAGTATTACCTAAAATGGCGACAAAACAAGGAAATCATAACAACACTTCAGCAAAAGGCTGCAAAGCAACCATCGACGTACTCTCGATTTGGGATGCGAAGCAAGGTACAAGTAGACTGTTTTTGTTTGTTTATTGTCTATTTTTTCTTTAAAAACAACAACAGCAAGTTTGCCAACATCCCATTTGCAGATGGTATGCCTAAATAAAGTAATAACATGACACACACACGCTAACACATCACAAACTAATGTACTTGGATTTGACAACACCAGCTTTATTCATTGAAAACATAAGTTGTATTAAATGCGAAATATAGACGTTTAATGCCATTTTAAGTAATTTTGGACAATGTTTTTGTTCAGTTCAAAAGAATACACAAGCATAGTGTAAAGTGCCCATAACCCCAAATTCTTTTTTTGGCTAAGATAAACTTAGACACACAAACAAACGAATTTGCCAAATTTCTCACTTTGTGACTTTTTAAGGGCTTTCAAAATTAGCAGAACGTAGTTGAAATTTGATATTTTTTGTGTTATGACCGAGCTGGTGAGAGGTCTGGGTATATTCCTGGGTTGACGTCACATATTCATTTACATAGCATTAACTCTTTATAAACATGCATGCAAAACAGTCTGTGACGTCAACCCAGTAATAGACCCAGGCTCCTCGCCAGCTCGGTCATGTATCAAATTTCAGCTACTTTATGTTAATTTTTAAAGCCCTTAAAAATATCACAAACCGAAAATTTTGGCAAATTCTTTTTGTGTGTTTGTCTAAGTTTCATCTTAGCCACAATTCTGGGGTTATATGCACTTGTAAGGGATTTGACTCTATATTGCAACCAGATAGACTGTGGGTATTGTCAGTGTTGGGTACATAATGTAGGGAGCCACTACAATGAAAATAGTTACAGTTATATTGTTACTTGCCTGATGTATTTTACCGTGTTTTTAAATAAAGATGATGATGATGAGTTACACAAAATATTTTTAACTGCCCCCCTCCCCCCCCCGTTCCTTGCAAGGCATATTTTTGTCATGCCCCCTTACACTTCACCTTACCAGTACTTAAGATATGTAATTAAGGTTCATATGGATGTGACTTTGAAGTCTTCTCAGAAAATAGTTCTCTAGTCAATCTAGTGACTCTGAGGATGCTGCCTCTCATTAGTAAGAGTAATATATATACTAAGTGATTAATAATTTTTTTCTTGTTGAACCAGCTGAGGCTTAAGCAAAATTCATGTCAGTCAAAGCTTTATTAATTGCAAAACCCTTTTTTGTTCATGATTGATTTATGTGTACATGGTAAGCATAAGGAATTAATTAACTAAAATTTTTTCACTGTTCCTCTGTTCCAGATGTTTTCCTTGCCGAACACAAGTGTTTCAGAAATAACCTGGAATGACCTTATGTCGCCAACAGACACAAATGGTAATGAAACGACAATTGAGCTGGGGCATGGTGTATTTGGCAGTTGCCAAAAAAAATATTATAAGGGCATCCCAGTGGCAGTAAAAGTATTCAATAATCTGTCTTCTTCTTCTTCTTCTTCTCATATCAAAGCAATTAATGAAGTCATTAAATGCACTTGAACAGATTAGTCACAGATGCATAAACTGAGTTATTATTCAAATGAGAAGGAAGAACTGGCATTTTTTTGTTTGTTGTTATGGTTTTCACTATTGGGTTTTCAAAATGTGGTCATTTTTGGGAAGCCCACTGCAAAGATGTAGTCATCTTTAGGCAGTCAGTGGTTACTATAAAAACAACCAAAAACTGTCAGTCGTGACTGAAAATGACTTAAATCGGGTGTCAAAGTAATGCAGTGGATGTGGCAAAAAAATTGAAAAAGTTGTTCTTTTCTTAAGCAGGCAATACTGTCAAGGTCAACAAGGTTTATATGATCATATCATGGCAAATTTCCCCATAGCAAAATCCATGTCATTTCCTGTAATTGACTGTAAGATCTTTTTCACTTGTCAATAATTGTTAGTTTATACATGTATGTTGAAATTATAAAATGATTTCACTGCTGGGCCTTTGTCCAGTAGATTTGTTTGGGTTTTTTTGGTACAAGGCAGGGGCAACAAGCGCTAAATTTGGATCAATTTTTGTGATCTGTACATGACAATAGGGTACATTGCATTTTGGTCATTTGTTGCTTCATTGTCCACTGCTATCGCTGATACTCAGTCATTGCATATTTGGCTATTGCACTTCCTTTATTACGAGTTGGTCAAGTGAACAAACATGATACAGAGATGTATCAGTAACTAAAGCCTTTATTGTAACACACTAAATATAACAAAACTGCTGTGATGTTAAATGCAAAATTATTAGTTTCTGGGTTAACAGATGTTTCACATATGGTTAGAAGAAACATTACAAAAGACCCCTTTACCTTTACTTGTGGCCACCCAGAAACCAAAAAATAATAATAGCCAGAGATGGTTGTAAGAATAATCCAGTAATAAGCTTATAAGTCAGGTTGACACTGGATGTATTCATGTAGTAATGAGAAAGGCATAAAGACAGAGAGAATAATAGTTTATTTTACTGAAGATGTTATCTTCTTAACATCATAATTAGCAATCATTGGATGAGGCTGAGTATGTTACGAAGAATTATGCAGATCATGGGGTTTGGTTTCAGCAGATAACACCCTACTCAATCTGCATAATTCTTCATGTCAAACTAAAGAGGAATTCAATAATTGATTTATTGTTCATTTAAAATATTTCCAGAGCCCTAAAATCACTGGATTTTGGATGTGTCTCTCCTAAAGATTAACTTTAAAAATTAATTGACTTAATTCCCTTTGAAGCTTTTATTGTGTTTTTGCTATCTTTATTATCTAGTAATTCTGATTTTTTCCACCAGAATGTTAAATCGTGGCAACCATTTCTGTGCTTTCTATCTCTTCAGTATCAAGGTCATTCTTGCATGACATTGTTCACCAGATAATTTTTTTGTTCCTGCACCATAGATGTCAATTGTCTAATAATTATTGCATCAATCATCCGTACATACAATAACTAGGGCTTCTTCCAAAATGTGGTAGATGCCAGCTGGTTAGCTGAAATAAACCAGGGATGAAAGCCAATCAGAAATGGAGAAATATTTTGAATGAATGATGTTACCATTATTGCTGCTCAATTTTTCTGCTGGTTTGTTAACATCATGACATCTACGAAATTTTTGGGCTCTGATTTAGAGAGGGTCACAATTTTGTGGCTCCAATTTGGGGGAGGGTCACATTATTCTAGCCCACCTCTTCACAACTTTAGTGCCAGTCTCCCGGTAAATAATGACTGGTCCTTAATATTCTAGTGAATATTCAGAGTTTTCTTTTAGACCAGAAGGCATTCACCACTTATATTCAGAGTTTTCTTTTAAACCAGAAGTCACTCTTTTTAAGTTTCCCCTATTCCCTCTAATAGACAACAAATCAAACACAACTTGTCACTTGTTAACTAAGGGGAACTGACTGCTGCACTGGATAACTTACAAAGTTTACAAAAATTACACAATTTACTTGAACAAGTAGATTCACAATACTCAGAGAACGCAGTTTTTAGGTACATTTCGCGTTTTTTTGTTATCTATCATATTGCCGTTGCTTCTTGGTACATTTAAGCATAGTTTTTCTGTCGACATTTTTGGGGGGTGGCTTTCCTGAATTTGGTCACGTGCGCGGGTCGACTGGGAAGTTGACGAGTTGCGTGTCATTGCGAACAATCTGTAGCGTTTACCATAACGATTATACACTACGCTTGCGTGTGACAAACTAGGCTGTGGGTTATGGTTTGCCCTTTCCAAAAAAAGTAATAATAATAATAATAATAATAATAATAATAATAATAATAATAATAATAATAATAATATGAACAAACTTAATGCTTGCTTGAAATCTCATTTCGAGACTGGCAAAAGTTAATTATAACTGTGTTAAATTACAGTAGAGACAATTAGACTACAATTGTTCCACGTGATGATGTTTTGTACTGAGTGTTTGAAGCCTGAGCAAGACAATGTTTGAGACATTCACAAGTCGATGTGATATCTGTCAAGACTAATGTTGGCGAGCAGTGATATTTTATGTCGGGTACCGATGAACATACGTACATTTTGTCTTAACGACGTTAAGGCTAAGACGATTTACATCACATAATTGAATTGTTTAAAAAAAAAAAAAGCGCGAGGGACGAACGTAAGTGGGTAATCAGTTCATTGCTAGTGGCAGTACGGATCGTCACATCGAGGATAGGTTATGATTGAAATACGTTGAGAACAATCGTTTTAAAGTATGTATGGAATGTACAAGACTTACCCTCTTGATTGCAACCGTCGACAGGAAACTCACAAATATACCCAGGCCTTAGTTGTGTTGTACAATCCAGGTCATTATACTTTCCATATTCTCCCTGATAATATTTTCCCATCGCGATTCGGTTCACCTGTAGCCCAAGGAAGAGGTGTCTGAGATGTGCTCTTGCTGCTTTTTATAACCGTCTCCACTGTCCAGACCGATCATCGTTTCTCAACCCGATAAAATATTCGTCAACTATTGTCAAATTTAAAATAGTGTTTTTCAAGAAGATCCACTCCGCTTCACTTTCGATAGACACAAGATCACAAAGTCCGGTCTTCTTGCACAATTGTCTGCTTTGCTCCCAATTGAGGTATAAAAATGGGTAAAAATGGGGTGGGTAACCATGGTTAAAAGAATAAAGAGGGCTATGGCAAGCCGTTTGTAGCAAAATTTAATCCTTGTAATATATGTTTAATCTTTTAAATAATGGTTCTATTTAAAGAATAAAAATGCCTTCAATTCAATCGTAAATATAATTTTTGGTTCAATTCAATCTTTTGATTTTTATGATTCAATCCAATGCCCGGAATATTGATTCAATCCAATACCTCATATATTGATTCAATTCAATACTTGGAATATTGATTCAATCCAGTACTTGGAATATTGATTCAATCCAATAACTCGAATACTGATTCAATCCAATACTTGGAAAATTGATTCAATCCAATACTTCGAATATTGATCCAATCCAATACCTCGAATATTGATTCAATGCAATACTTGAAATATTGATTCAATGCAATACTTGAAATATTGATTCAATGCAATACTTGAAATATTGATTCAATCTTCCTGGGCCGAGCGCGGCCAACAGGAACGAGAGTGACTGAGCGCAAGAGAGCAAGTGAAAAACATGGCGGGCGAAGAACGATTTGATTTAGAAGTCTTGCTGAAGTGGATAAAAACTGAAATACTTTTTGAGAATTTTGACTCAGAAGCTTTACAAGGTCACGCCGAAGTTCCAAGTCACTTCAATCCATCTGTTGGCCACCTCGTTCCATCAATTAGTCACTTCGTTCCAAAGAAAAGTCACTTCGTTCCAAAGGTAAACAAAGCTAGATTTTTCCGAAAATTCGAAGCTAAGGAATGCTTGGTTTGTGTTGAGTGTTCTTCGTACAAGATTCATACAATTCTTTCGATCGCTCTCGGATATGATGCGAAAATTAAAACACGTTTATTGGCTTTTCTACGCGAGTAAACCAGAAGTTTGTGTTAAACCGACTTCAGATGTGTATCCAACCGACTTTTATGTATATCGAAACGACTTCGATTCATAAGGAAACGATCGCGAGGTGATTATTCTTTCGAACGACGTGACTCATAAGGTGGCTGAAAACAGTTTCCACACTTAGATTTTGATGGGTCGTTACAACCACTCTTTATCACCTGATGCTACGAACATGGTTTCAAATTGACCGCTGATAATGACTCAAAAGTCAAATTCTAAAGTAAAATCCCTCCAAGAAGAGAACGACTGTCTAAAGAAAGCAATAGAAAGCCTGAAGGATGAATTTGGACGGATCGCAACCGCGCCAAAGTCTCATGAATCCTCTTGCGGCAGCCATAAGCCGCATCCTAAAGTGGAAAAATCTCTGGAATTTATTGTGGCATGTGTGCGAGCAGAGGACGCTGCTATATATATTTCTGTGAGAAAATAAAATGAAAAAAATGAAATGAAAACAAATGATAAGCATGATAATACGCAACTTTTGGCAAGGTTTCAAAGAATTCTGTAGGTGGGGTTCAGAGCCACCTTAAATTTTCGAAAAGTTTAGGTGGCTCTAAACCTTGGCTCAATTTCCAGCCGTTTCTTGAGCACGCGTTCCTTGCCCCACACCACAGTTGAGAGGAGGATCAACAACCGGACTCCCAAAACGGTTGGAAATCAAGCCTACTCGAGCTCTGAGCCCCACGTACTGAATTTTTTTGACTTTGCCAAAAGTCGCATCTTATCATGCTTATCAAAAGTTGATAAGAAAAAAAAAATCATTATTTTTGAATAATAAGCCCCTGAGGCAGTAATTAAGGGTGTTTTTAGGAGGCCATTATGTTGCTATGGTAACCTATTGTGTTACAACAATGGTAACAACGTGTTTACCAATGGTTAGGCAGTGTTTTGAAACCATGTTTGTAGCATCAGGTGATAAAGAGTGGTTGTAACGACCCATCAAAATCTAAGTGTGGAAACTGTTTTCAGCCACCTTATGAGTCACGTCGTTCGAAAGAATAATCACCTCGCGATCGTTTCCTTATGAATCGAAGTCGTTTCGATATACATAAAAGTCGGTTGGATACACATCTGAAGTCGGTTTAACACAAACTTCTGGTTTACTCGCGTAGAAAAGCCAATAAACGTGTTTTAATTTTCGCATCATATCCGAGAGCGATCGAAAGAATTGTATGAATCTTGTACGAAGAACACTCAACACAAACCAAGCATTCCTTAGCTTCGAATTTTCGGAAAAATCTAGCTTTGTTTACCTTTGGAACGAAGTGACTTTTCTTTGGAACGAAGTGACTAATTGATGGAACGAGGTGGCCAACAGATGGATTGAAGTGACTTGGAACTTCGGCGTGACCTTGTAAAGCTTCTGAGTCAAAATTCTCAAAAAGTATTTCAGTTTTTATCCACTTCAGCAAGACTTCTAACTCAAATCGTTCTTCGCCCGCCATGTTTTTCACTTGCTCTCTTGCGCTCAGTCACTCTCGTTCCTGTTGGCCGCGCTCGGCCCAGGAAGATTGAATCAATATTTCAAGTATTGCATTGAATCAATATTTCAAGTATTGCATTGAATCAATATTTCAAGTATTGCATTGAATCAATATTCGAGGTATTGGATTGGATCAATATTCGAAGTATTGGATTGAATCAATTTTCCAAGTATTGGATTGAATCAGTATTCGAGTTATTGGATTGAATCAATATTCCAAGTACTGGATTGAATCAATATTCCAAGTATTGAATTGAATCAATATATGAGGTATTGGATTGAATCAATATTCCGGGCATTGGATTGAATCATAAAAATCAAAAGATTGAATTGAACCAAAAATTATATTAACGATTGAATTGAAGGCATTTTTATTCTTTAAATAGAACCATTATTTAAAAGATTAAACATATATTACAAGGATTAAATTTTGCTACAAACGGCTTGCCATAGAGGGCCTAAAAGGGCCTTGTTTTGACCACGAGCCCGCGCACTTATTGGTCATTCGTGTAAACTTATACGACGTAGCTTCGGCGTCAACTTGGAGGAGAGACATGCCGAAGCGTATGGAAAGAACGGATTTTAGCCAGTGCGAGGAATCCAAAAGAAGAAAGGCGATAGTAGAACAGCAAATCGACAATAACTTACCAACAAGCTCAGTTGAAGAGGATCTGGTACGTATTTTATATTATTTAATGGCACTGTATTTATGGTTTGTTTCCAACAGTTTTCCACACTTTACTGCACTTAGCTTTGTCGTTTTCACCAACAACTCTCTAAATTTGCGGGTAATCAAACAAGTGTCTTTTACTTTTAGCCCTCTAAGGTACCACTACGAAGAGAAATATTCACCTCCTAGATGGAATGGTCAATAAGCACAAAGCTACTTATTTTGAAGTATATGTTTCAAGATCAAAGTGATCATGAGAATTTGTTTTAGATTTGGCACCGATGGTTGATATGTAGTGACAAAAGGCAAGATTCGTTTGCTTTCTTTTTGTTGTGGTCGGAGGGCTAATTTCCTCCCTTGAAATTTCACCTCTAAGATAGTCGTCTCAATTAACTTCTCCGGGTAACCTCTCTCGAGAAGATTTGATTTAAAGGCTTTGATTTTCTCTTCAAATATTTTCTTAGAAGCCTTAGAGCCTCTCCTTTGATGAAACCTTTTTTCACTCCTGGAGGGTGAGATGAAGTGAAATGTGTGTATGATCTTTTTCTGTGTTTCTGAGAGTAAAGTAACTGTGTTTCTAATGATTGTATTTCATGCAAGTCACTATTTATTTGTACTATTCATCCCATCTATTATTTTTATGTTTTTCTTCCAGGTATCAGGTGTCATTGATAAAGGCACTGTGTCTTTGTATTATTTACAATTGAAAGTTTCTCACCATTCAATTATAGTCCTCGATAAGGCTGCCACAAACTTTTTTTACAGGATTTCAATGTGAAATATATATAATATATAACTTGACTATGTGCTTCTAATTTGATTGGTCAGTGCTACCACTCTTTATCACTTGCTGTAATGGTATGAAACAAATGCCCTATCACTGGTCAACAAGTTGGGATTATTTTCTGGCAATTAGTGGTTACCATAGCAACATTATGATCTGTCAAAAACACCCTCAATTTAAAATTTAAAGGCTGAAAGCTTAAAAACAAGTTCAGTGACCCCCTGTTTTTTAGTCAATGGAATTTGATTAGCGTTTTATGATGTAACTTTTTGCAAATTCTGTAGGAGGTGTCCAGAGCCACCTGAACACCTAACAGTATAAACTGATAAAGAGTGGTACTGGAAAATGCTGAAAATCTTTATTAACCACTTTAAACTAGTAAAGACAATAATAATTGTTTAAATACATTTCTTTTTTTAGAAAACATCGAGGCTCCTGATGACTCTCCATTTGTCCATATACAGAGGACAGTTATCAGCTTAAAGCCACCATCACATCCTTGGGGAATTTTAACAGTTGGCGCCCAAGGCATGAAGTGCCTCATTTGTACATTCAGCAACTGTGTACATGTCAAGTTTGTGGTAGATTCCCTTGAAAAGGAGTGTTGCCCAGATTTTGTGACAGAATTTCATGCTGCGTGTACCAGTGAATTAGCTAGTACATTACAGTCGACCCAGGAAAGCATAAAAAGTACCTGTCTTTCGTACAAGCAAATTCCTTTTGAGGATATTGGAACTGTTAAATTCTTGCTTGACTTTAATGGCAATGTTCTATCAGCTGTAGATGAGGGTGGCATTTGCCATGTCTGTGGAGCTGGGCCACTTGAAATTCAGTCTCCACTCAAGGAACTTACTCTTTTCACCCAGTATCGAAGGAGAAGTGTTCTCAGTGAGTTTTTTTTATATACATCAAGTAATCCAAGCTAACATGGTTACTTTACATTGTATTTTATGTTATTTACATTGCATGACATTCAAAGTTCAGCTGCACACTTTCTCCCAGCACAAAAATACCTAAGGATAATATACACTTCATGGGAAATCTAAAGTGAAGACATTTTGCCAGTCCTTTAGGCCTTCATTATATAGAGGTTCCACTGTTATGTACACATAAGATGCATTTAAAATGATATACATTGTAAATATTTGCACACTGTAACATGTGCATACAAATATCAGGTGGTACAAATATCATCATAAGTTTTGACAAGTTCATTCCATTGAACTAATTATTATTTTTTCCTTCTTATAAAGACCACAATGCCATTTCACAGTGCCAGCATGTTGTTCCATTTGATGGCTCACGATATGGAATCCTCAACATGGGCAATTTTTTAATTGGCCATGATGTCAGGGTCAGGACGAATTTTTCACAAATGTGAGAAATCTGCGTGAGCAGTCCGAATTGGCGTGCCAAGTGGCACAAATAGCTGCATTCAGGACACATGGCATGCTGGCCAACAACCCCCTGTTAAGGCTCAAAAAAATTAACACTTGGGGAGACTTCAACGTTTTCTTAGGAAATTTAAGGAAATGAGGGTAGGGTTTCATTTTTTTCTTTAATTTTTGGTTCATAGTAAACGTGCCCTGGAGGTACCAATAGTGCGTTCATCTAATTTCTCTTACCACGGAAACTAACTACAATATCATAGATATTGGCTTCTGCGATATCTCAAATTCTTCATTTTTAAAAACTCGCTTTCATTGGCTAAATCTGATGTGATGGAAAAACTGAAAAGTGATTAGCGTAAGCTCCGATGAACAAGTAAAGATTGATAACACATAGTATTTACTTTATAAATACTGTTACAACTCAGATACAGAAGACAAGATGGGAAGATAACATTTTTTATTTAATCTATTTATTTTTATTTCCGATATTAAAGTGACGAGGCGTAAAAGTGAAGTTGTACAAGACGATTATAAATAAAAACCTGTGATCATATGTATTGAGTACTTTATCATTATTTTCAATTTTCAAGTGAAGTTTTGTATAAGAAGGAAAAATGTCGAGAAAATTACAAAACTTAACATGGAAAAATTATTATCGAATTATTATCGATCCCTCGATCCCATTGCCTCTTATACCAACAAAATTACGACGCCAATATCTTGTTATTTCAACAAGCCTGTCATTCACTTCGATAGATGACACCCCTCTCTGGTGCATAGGTACCATAATACCGCATTTTCTACTGGTCACTTAAGATGTGACGAGCACTTGAAATCCAGTCTTTCTAATTCTTTAATATTTTCAAAAGGCTGAAGTGGCTTCTCTTACATTCTATGAAATGAAATGGGAACCATTCTCTTACAATTTCCAAAGCAATCATCACAGTTCCTGGCAGCAGATTCACGGATATTAAAATCAGACACATTTTGCAAGCCGTCTTACTTTCGAGATGCAAAGCACAGCGCCAAACCAACGAAAAAGTCAAAGATGCCCCTTCAGACACGTTCTAAAACCCCCAATAGGTACTAAGCTATCCAGTGCAAGTATATCCAATAACATAGCTTTGCATACTTTAGAGAGAGTGAACTACTTATTTTTTTTCCTCTGTAACGAGTCTACAAATTTTTTCTTTAATACACCACCAAGTTAAATACTGTGCACAAGGTCACGGCCAGTGGCTATTACATAAAGAAAACCAATAACACAACAACAACAACAATATTGAAAACAAGAACAAAATAAAAAGCCAAGAACGTCTAAGCCACCCCGGGATGGGCGAGGACTTGCATGTGAAACAGACGGGGATGCTCATCGACTCAAGTAGTACCCAAAGAACTATAGCAAAACAGCTTCTATTTTTAACTCGCATTGTTTTCCCTTAGGGGTCAAAAATTTGTGACCCGCATCAAGATTAGTCTCCTTTAAGAGTCAATTTCAAAATTTTCGACAAGCTGCCCCGTCTGCGTCATAAGAGAGTAACCCCAACCCCGGCTAAGCTGTCAATAGGCTTTTTTAAACCCTGTCACCGAAACTAATATGCATGCATTACTTTATGCTTTACAAATTTCAGTTAATTACATCCTTGTTAATAGCACATTCGGCCTTATGTGCTACCGAGCACGAAGAGGATTAAGTAAGTAAGTAATAGCACATTATTGGTAGAGCCAGGCTTATTTGAGGGTGTGAATGGGGTTAACCAACTAGCGACAAAGGGATAGAAATATTACGGACTACTGACAAAACGAGGAAAAAAACTTAGCGACTAGCGCCAAAAAAATTAACTGGGATTTACCGACAACTGACAAAGGCCAACAATTTTTACTAACAACCGACAAGGTAATGAAATTTTACCCTACAACCGACATGAGGACCCACCCATGAGGACCCTCTTGATTGGCAAATTGAGTTTTGAATCGCTTCATAGTAGCCTTTTCCGAAACACGATTGGGCATTTGGTAATAAGCAACGTCAACAAGTTTATTTTGAGGGATTGCTTTGAAAGGCATCTTATTCGTTATTAATCAGATATAACGGCCAAGTAGCTATTTGCATGTGGAAAGCGACCACAAATTTAAGTGAGTAGCACAGTTTTTCAGCCTAGAGGACGCTAAGAAGTGTAAAGGAAACAGAATTTTGCAGAGTCTAGAGAAATAGCAGCGAGCGAAAAAAAAAATTACGTGGTGAGGACGCGCTAAAAAGTGCATCTTTTTCACCATGACAATGACCACCGTCAGAAAGCGACTAGAGATTATCAGGTACTTTCATGCTATAAACTCTTTGTTACGACGCGTTTAAATGTCTAAATTTGAAACAAATGTAATCGCAGCACAAAATCTTCCTTTATAACAACTGGAAAACTTCTAAACTTTTGCTTCGGTACACTATACACCCGCTAGTGACACGTTTTCCGTAAGCTCTGTAGGGTTGGTCAGAAATAAAATCTAATTAATGTCATTCCGACGCCAATTTATGGAATCATACTTTAAGAGTGTTTCACCTTCCATTTAACAAACAAACCTTGGAACTGAGTAAGAAATTACTTCAGCATGTCTATTCTGCAGGATACTAACTTGTGCCTTGTAAGATAAACCTTCTAACTAGGAACGAGAAATAATTCATGTCGGGAGAATTCAAGTCAAAATCTTTGCAGAATAGAGCAGTTTGTAAAAAGAGAGAACAATAAGACGTCTAAGGCGAACGCTTCTTTGCAAAGTCGAAAAAATCGAAAAAAATTTCGACGCCAGTCAAACGTTTTGATACGTGGTGAGCATGTGCTAAAAGGAGCCTGTTTTCTACCATGACCATAACAACCACAGAAAACAAAAGAGATTTTCCCCGTCTTGTACCATTCACACAATATACCCTATCTTAAGACGCTTTTAAGCTTTTCAAATTTTAGTCAAATGTTTTTGTAACACAGAATTAAACAGGTTCCTTCAGTGCACCGTACTTTGATACTTAAGTTACAAAAACTCATATCCAGTGATACCCTTGTTAATAGTACATTATTGGTAGAGCCAGTCTTGATTGGCAGGAGAAAAATGAAATGTTCTCAGTCAACCGCCAATTCAGCTTTGAATCGCTTCATACTAGCCTTTTCCGAAACACGATTGGGGATTTGGTAGTAATCAACGTCAACAAGTTTATTTTGAGGGATTGCTTTGAAAGGCATCATATTGGTCATTACTCAGATATAACGGCCAAGTAGCTATTTGTATGTGGAAAGCGACCACAAATTTAAGTGAGTGGCACAGTTTTTCAGCCTAGGCCTATTTTGCAGAGGACGCGCTAAAAATGCCTCTTTTTCACCATGACAATAACTAATTCCAGAAAGCTAGTAGATATGAGGTCCTTTCATGCTATAAACTGTTTGTTACGGTGCAATCAAATCTCTAAATTTGAAACAAATGCAATCGCAGCACAAAATCTTCCTTTATAACAACTGGAAAACTTCTAAACTTTTGCTTCGGTACACTATCATTTTTTGTTGATACACTCGCAAATGACACGTTTTTCGTAACCTTCTATAGGGTTGGTCAGAAATAAAATCTAATTAATGTCATTCCAATGCCAAGTTATGGAAATATACTTTAAGAGTGTTTGACATTCCATTTAACAAACAAACCTTGGAACTGAGTAAGAAATTACTTCAGCATGTCTATTCTGCAGGATACTAACTTGTGCCTTGTAAGATAAACCTTCTAACTAGGACCGAGAAATAATTCATGTCGGGAGAACTCAAGCTGAAATCTTTGCAGAATGGAGCAGTTTGTCAAACAAGAGAACAATTAGACGTTTAAGGCAAACGTTAGTTTGCAAAGTCGAAAATCATTTCACGCCAGTGAAAAGTTTTGATACGTGGTGAGCTTGTGCTATTTGGAGCCTGTTTTCTACCATGACCACAACAACCTCGGTAAACAAACAAAACTTCAATCGTCTGCTATCATTTACACGATAAACTCTATTTGAGGACGCTCGTAAGCTTTTTAAATTTTAGTTAAATTTATTTGTAATACAGAATTCAACAGGTTCCTAACAGCGCCATACTTCGATACTAAAGCCGTGATGACTACTCATATGCACTGATCAGCTCCTATTAATAGCACATTATTGGTAGAGCCGATCTTGATTGGCAAGGGAAAAATGAAATGTATGTTCTCACTCAACCACCAATTGAGTTTTGATGCGCTTCACAGTAGCTTTTTTTCCGATAATAAGCAACGTCAACAAGTTTATCCTGAGACACTGCTTTGGGAGCCGGGCATCATATTGAAAATTTCTCAGGTAACGGCCAAGGAGCTACTTGCATGTGGAAAGCGGAGACCACAAATTCAAATGAGTGGCACAGTTTGTCAGCAAAGACGACTCTAAGATGTATAAAGGAAACACAACTTTGCAGAGTCAAAAGAAATAGCAGCAAGCAAAAAAAAAAAAAAATACGTGGTGAGGACGTGCTAAAAAGGGCTTTTTTTTCACCATGACAATAACCACCGTCAGAAAGCGAGCACATATCAGGTCCTTTCATGTTATAAACTCTTTGTTACGACACGTTCAAATCTCTAAATTTGAAAGTCGCAGCACAAAATCTTCCTTTATAACAACTGGAAAACTTCTAAACTTTTGCTTCGGTACACTATCATTTTTGTTGATACACTCGCAAATGACACATTTTCCATTCTGTACATAGGGTTCAGAGCCACCTTAAATTTTCGAAAATTTAAGGTGGCTCTGAACCCTATGTACAGAACTTTCTTAAACTTTGCCAAAAGTTGCATTTTATCCCGCTTTTCAAAATTCTGCAATAAGAAAAAATTTCACAGTGTCGTTTGTGAAATATAAGCGCTTAAAGCTGATATTGAGGGTGTTTTAGCAGGTCATAGTGTTGCTATGGTAACCTATTATGCCACGGAAATAATACCAGGGTGGTTATCAGTGATTGGGCAGTTTTTTGATATCATGATTGTAGCATCAATTGATAACGAGAGGTAATTATGACCCATCAAAATCTACGTCTTGGAAAGTGCTGGAAAATGTTTTGAGCCACCTTAAGTCAATCTGGAATAAATAAACACCGCAATAAACAAACGGTCAAGGCGTTGGCGTGTTAAAAAATTCTACCGATAAACTTTTCCAACCTACACAACAAATGGTTATTAATTTTACTAAAAGAATGTACTTGTACTTAAATGGACAGTACTTCCTGGCACACGTACATTGCTTGGTAACAATCTGGTCTTCAAATAAAACAGCACAAATCACGTTAAATATTACTTACAGTTGCAGCCTGAACATTGCCGCTAAAATGAATACTGTCGCAAGATTTTAAATAAAACATTGTATCGTGCATAAAAAAGAAATATTGTACCACGTTTTGGTTAAGGGCTGCCTTTGTTACACGGACAAGTGCATGTATTAAAAGCAGAAGAGTTTTTATTTCTTCGTGTGCTGAATATTGCTTTTCAGTGGCAGACTGAAAATTGCCGCTAAAATGAATACACATGCAAGATCCCCGTCATATTAATACAGGGTAAGAAAGGGCTTCAGAACTGCATTTCGCTAAAAATATCGCCAGTTGATTTTTTCTTGCGCCATATTCTCACTAATCTAACAAGAAATTCGCTCACAGAAAGAGCACTTTGTGTTTGGTATCCAGCGAGACTAAGTGATTTATATATTTTCTTAAAATATAAATCAATTGGTAGAAGGTGGAAGAGTTCCTTCCGACACATAAAACTTAATGAGCCGCCCTAACTGTTTCAGTTAAAAAGGCCAGCAACACCACAAGTCGATGTCTCCAAATAACCTTGTGCTGCACAAGGTTAACAAAAACATTTCTTTGCTTCCGAGTCTTCAGACACTAAACACATCTTGCCGACATCGTCACTTTCATTTACAAATATGGCAAGGAGTTTGTTTGAATGGCCGTGGTTAACGGAGATCTCCGGGATTTTTTATAGTCAAACACCCGTGGTTAATGGATGCTTATTTTATAGCGTTTTTGACCACGCAAGTCACAATGCAACCGGAGGTGGCTTAGGATTTATTTACACACCTAGCATTCCTTCTCGCAATTTAGAAAAAATATACCCGCATCTGCTGTTGCCACTCTTCCCGGCCGACTGGATTGGCGCAAAGATAGTAATCTTGCGAAAAAAACTGACTACCGTTTGGCTGATCTATGTCGTTGAGTCATCACATTTGCGTCATCTCGCCATTTCTGTAGTTGGTATCATCACAGATCTATCAATGCAGTTAAAGGAGGTTTAGAAACATGCGTACATACCTACCATGCCAAGTCACACCTCAGTGAAATATCTCCGCATGCATTCTTCCGCAAAGCCATCTTGCCAGAAGGTAGTACTTTTTGGCTAATCAATCCCGTTGCGTTGACACGTTGCCATAATCTCGCCTATTCTGCAGTTGGCATCATCAAAACTGAGAGGAGATTTCTTTTCGGTTAAAAATACCTCGCAGTACAACTCTTGTCAAATGGAAGAAACCGTTTAACTCATTTCCGAGAGCGTTTGGGTGATGTAAATCACGTGGTTAGCAAAGTGCCATTTTTAACCCTATAAGACCACTTGACAACTTTTTAACTCTCGTCGAATAATTAGTGACCCGGGCTTGATGTACTAACAACGAAGACTAAAGCTATTCACGGAGAAGGCGATTGGTCATCGGTGAACCTAGAGCATAAAAAAGAAAACATTATACCGTGTTTTGGTTAAGGGCTGCCTTTGTTACACGGAGAAGTGCAAGTATTAAGAGCAGAAGAGTTTTTATTTCTTCGTGGGCTGAATATTACTTTTCCTTTGCAGACTTAAAATTGCCGCTAAAATAAATATACATGCAAGATCCCCGTCATATTAATACAGGGTAAGAAAGGGCTTCAGAACTGCATTTCGCTAAAAATATCGCCAGTTGATTTTTTCTTGCGCCGTATTCTCACTAATCTAACAAGAAATTCGCTCGCAGAAAGAGCACTTTTTGTTTGGTATCCAGCGAGACTAAGTGATTTATATATTATCTTAAAATATAAAGCAATTGGTAGAAGGCGGAAGAGTTCCTTCCGACACATAAAACTTAATGAGCCGCCCTAACTGTTTCAGTTGAAAAGGCCTGCAACACCACAAGTCGATGTCGCCAAATAACCTTGTGCTGCACAAAGAAAACAAAAACATTCCCTTGCTTCCGAGTCTTCAGACACTAAACACATCTTGCCGACATCTTCACTTTCACTTACAAATGGCAAGGAGTTTGTTTGAATGGCCGTGGTTAACGAAGATCTACGGGATTTTTTATAGTAAAACACCCGTGGTTAATGGATGCTTATTTTACAGCGTTTTCGACCACGCAAGTCACAATGGAACTGGAGGTGGCTTAGAATGTATTTACACACCTATCATTTTTAGCATGTGAAAAAGTTCCTTCCGACAGATTTAAGTCAGTTAGTGTACCACCGACCCTGCTCTTTTCCTTGGCAATATGCTCTTAAGATCACGAGTAGATGTGAGCTAATATAGCTAGCTTTTACTGTACAGAAAAGAGCTTTTCCTTGTCTCCGAGTCTATTAGACCTGCTTTAAAACACAAATGGCTAAGGTGTTTACCCATTGTTTTTTAAAGTGTATTTAACCACGTATCATTCAATGCCGCTGGAGGTGCTTTATCAAAAAAAGTTATCTGCCTACCATGCCATCACACAAAATTAAATCAAATGAAATCAAATCAAGAAGCCAGTAGTTATTAACGTTACTTAAGACGATGCAACAACACTTAAATATTCAATTGAAAATTATAAAACGAACCTTTTAGAAGAAATTACCTTTTCGAATTTAATCGATTAATATATTTTTCTATCAACCCGCAAACAGATTTTGATTTTGCGATTTGAGACAGAGAAGAAATTACAAAGTGTCATTCGAGAATGAATGGTTTTATTTACAGACATGGTCGTGGGGTGCCAGTTTTACGAGTCATTTTAACCACGCTGAAAATGACGCCGTTTTGGCTAAATAAAGCTAAACAAACGAACAAAAGTTGAGATCTTTTGATAAAAGCAATAAATGACACGAAGTGAAAAGTATGGAGTCCCAATTGATTGATATAAACTGATATTATGAAGTGGTTGAAATAGGCACGTTTTTAGACCTCTTTATTCTTTTAACCATGGTTAAGTACCCTAAAATGACCTGTTTTATATCTGCCCAATTCAGACGGGGAGATTTCGCGTGAAATGTGTAATTGGAACATCCTCCTTTAAACCATTTAAAGGTCTCACCTATATAACAGAAAATTACGAACAAAGGTGAAAACTTGTTCATTATAAGCATTCGTACCCGGGAAGAACTCCCTATACGGAGAGGTTCCTATATAAAAGGGTGAAACGATCCACGTGAGAAACGTTGCGTTATACATTGCTTTGCAAGCCGAAGAAGGCTGGGCATGACACGTCACGAATTAGTCACGCTGGTTGTGAAAGACACAGTATAAAAACATTAGGAAATTTACACAAAACGTTCGTGATCTGCTGATCGCTGTAACCATAATAAAAACACATAAGGATGATATAACGATAATTGAACATAAAATGAGTTGATAGGTGTGGGTTCAGTTAACAAGCTGACTTGTAAAAACGTGAATACGTGTATGTGATCCATGCGATATTCGTTTCACTTCCTTGTCAAAACCAGTACTCATGTAAATCGCGTGAAGTTTTCCTGAAAAGCTAATTTCATAATGCACGAGATGACTTGTATCCCAGGTAAATAGCTAATCGAACATGCTACGTGTACTCTGAATCGTAAGTTATTACAAGTTTTGAGCGCGGAATCGTGGGTCCTCCCAACATAACGATTGGCTTCAAAATTGAGTGATATTTACACGTCATGGACTTAAATATGAAGCTTGTAATCGTATACTTGAGTTAAAACGAGCAGTTCTTCGCCACACTTACCCGTTCCAAAATGGAATATTTGAATCGCCACTATAATCCAAACAGGCAGCTTCGCTAAATTCATCGTCTTGGTCGCCATTGAAATTCATAAACATAAGACTGATTTGCTTTGATGTCGTTTCGCGTGGCCGATTTGCAACGACGCAGCTTCCGGTGTATTGAGGTGTGACTTGGGTGGAAACAGCGGAAGTCAGACACTATGTCACGCTTAAGCGGAAATTGGCTGATCGATGAAATATTTATAAAGCTCGTCGCTGAACCCCAATATTGTGGATTCTAAATAAGAAACAATGCCAGATCAAAGGAGTTTCTTGCAATATTGCGAAAAAGCGTTCCGTTTCTGAGAAGATCACACAACGCGGATGAAGCAAAACACGGGGTCAGCTCGATAAAACGTACGTGCGACTGGATCAGGATTAAGTTGGAGAGGGTCGTCGGTTAAAAAAAACTGAAATAATCGAATATAATTAAAACAGATATATAATTTAAAAAAAATGTCAAAATCCTTTGTGCGCATGGCGAAGATTCCCCATACATGTTCAGACAAACAATAAACAATACACCTTTTAATGTTCGAATTATACATTATTATTATATACATATTGTATTATAATATTATAATATTTTACATTAAATTATTATAATATTATATAGTAATATTATGTTATATATTATAATATTTATACATATTTATACATTTATACACCAATTGATTAAGTTAACCGAGTACGTATAAACAACAAGATATATATTTTTCGGATTCATTAATGTCGCTGGATTCTTTTGAATATTTGAATTCGTAGGTGTTTTCACTTGAAAGGTATTCTGATTCCTCAACCGTTTACACACATTGATAATCACAGCTAGACATTCATGTGGGAACGGTTACGGAGCCTTTCGCTATCGGGCTCATTACAGTTTCAAGAATGGCCTAACTTTCCCCTGTGACTTTCAAAGCTGGTTTCCCCTGTGCACGGTTATCTGTTGAAAAACCACATTCCTGTATGGCCCGCCCGCTTGCTTTTTGCAGGGGCATGTCAAGGACAGTAAACTGGTATCGTTACTAAGACATGTGATAAAACATGTGACGAACATGTGAGCAGGCCATGTGAGTTCGTCTTTTTTTTCCAATCAGTCGCCGTAGGCTTCGCTATTTCGTGCTCTCAGCGTTGGATTTTGGTGCTTACGCTTCGACGGTAGCTTTTATCAAAATCTGAGGGAAATGTCATTGTTTATTTTAGATGTTCACGAGGACGACTTTGAATCGCCTCCCTGTATTTTGATTGCATGTGTTGATTAGTTCCAGTTGCGACAGGTGGCTCAGTGTTCAATCGGTGGAACATTGGTACTCTGAAGGCAACCTCCATAAGAGTGAGCCCGAACCAAGAACCGGCAATATAAATACTTAGTAAATGGTTTGAACTGAAGATAATAAATACTGTCTACTTTATTCATCAGGGGAAATACGTGAATCAGTCGCACGAAGTTTATTTACCCAAAACAAACACGCAATTGCAAAAGTATTGCTAATCTGTGTGCTTCCAGCTATGTACGTAAAAAAAATAGACTTTTACAAATTAGCTTTTTCGCTTAAACATTACCAGGTAATGTGAGAATATTTAGCACGAAATTTGAAGGCTAATGTAAATATTTTAGTTCTATTAAAACTATCGAGCCTACGGAAACTGGCGCCGTCACGCAACGTATCCACACATTCTTCTTCACTGGCATGGACTTTGACAATATGCATATTTGTCTGTAAAACCTCGGCTGTTGATGTTGTTGATGCTGATGTTCCAGATTTTAGTAATAAACAGAGGTTGAAAGTCAGCTAGTCAAATCATTTATAATATAAATTGTGACGGCGTCGAACGCATTCTCATAATCTTTTATCACTGCTACTATTGTGACCGTCTGACAATGCATCAATAATGACGTCAGGCAGGTTGTTCTTTACATAACCTTCAGGACACTTTGGATTGTTTTTCAAAAGACATAAAATAATAGTTGTAAAGGAGAGGTCAAGAGAGCAATAATATTTAAGTAACATTCTAAGAAATGAAAAAAAAAAAAAACCCGGAAAAAAAAACACAAACCTAACAAACAAACCTGAGGTGGTCTCTTTTTCTTGTTTGCCTTGTTGACAACGGCATACAATTGATCTTTTTTCTCGTCTCCTGAGAGTGGGTCTTGCGAGTGATTGACAGGCTTCACGGAAGAGCATCTCACGCCTGACTGATTTGCCGGATCTGCGGAGGACGAGCGATTTACAGGTTCAGCTGAATTCGGGCGAATCGCAGGTTCCAAACGTTTCGAGCAAGGTGTTGTGGCGTGGAAACTCGCCGCAGAGTCTCTACCTTTGTTATCTTTTTGAACAACCGCATAAACTTGATCTCTATTTTCCTGTTTTCCCGCAGTTTTAACATCCACAACTCCATGTGCCTCAAGCTTGTTGTTTGTAGCATCCAGTGGTGAGCTCTCCAAGGGCAAACAATATCCATATTTAGATTGTGTTTGCTTGGCTATTCCATCCTCGTGGGTTAAAGACTCTTCTCTATGGGTCTGAGACTTCCTGTTGGTCTGTTTAACATTTGCATAGGTGGGCCCTTCTTGGTCTCCAGTGGTTTCATAAGTGTCCAGACCCGCCTCAGTTCGCGAAAGTGTTACATGTACTGTGACTTCTGCAGCAGAGCTCTCCAGGTGTCCTCCGTGTTCAACTGACTGTTGCCCTGGGCTTGAAGGTTTCTTGTAAGTGCAACGGACACGACTTTGGACTTCACGTGATCTAAAACGTTGTCATGACAATGATAGATTGACATCTTACATTACCAGATGCTTTTATTTACCAAAATTATGAAGCGTGTTGAATTTACTAAGTGTGGCAAATATCGTACTGAAAAAGAAAGCTCCAGTTATACCAATAACGTGCTCACTTTACAAATTATGCCCGGCCGTATTAGTCTCAAAAGGGCTAGGATATCATTCAGCGAATTTAAGGTGATTCTAGTAAATCTATTGTCCCATAGCTTCCTCGGTCTCAAGGTTCTTATATACTCTTTTACTAAGTGTAGTAATAGCAGTTGTTGTTGTTATTGTTGTTGTTGTTTTTTTTTTTCCAACTAGTGACTTTTGAAGCACAACATTCCCTTCCAACTTTACTTTGTGGTAAGCATTTTGTAACTTGAAAATGCCAGTTGACTTTTTCCCAAATCCTACACCTTTTTCCGTCCCATCCAGAGTGAGACCTGGATCCAAGATTATCGCAGGTTTTGAATTGCAGCAAAGAACTGGAGCAGATTAATTACAGTACCAGCGGCACATACACAAAAAAACAACAAAAACCATAGAGCCTGACATAAGTAGCAAATTCATATTCAACATATTTACTTACCGTTTATTGTGATGTTAAAGCAAGCGCCAGTGTCCCCGGCAATTAAGTAAAAAAATAATAATAAACAATTAAAAAAAAAATCATTAACAAACTATCAACATAGCTAAAAGTTTTGCTAAAATATGCAATAATGGAAATGTCTTATTGAATGAGATGTACTTCCATGCTTACTTACTTACTTAACTAACACCAGAAACAGCGTAAAAAAAAATAATGAGGTACCGTTCATATAACTTCAAAGACAATTGGAAAGTGAAAACTGCCTCATTAATTATATCATCAGGGGCACCCAACGAGCTAATTTGTCCGAATTCGATCTGGGACCATCAAAGCCACGAAGTAACCAAGAGATAAGCATTTGGAAAGCAAAATTCCTTTTTCCTAAACCGAATAAACCTTTATTTCCCAGCAAGTTTACTCGTTAAATTTGCCAGCCACCAGACATTTTAATTAATCTAATTTTGGGGTGTGGTTTGATGGCCATATCTAGACCTTCAGAGCTGATGGCGGGTACAAGAGGGTTTGCCGAAATATCAAACAACCAAACACAAATGATTTTGCTCAAACAGCAAGTATAGCCCACGGAAATCGGCTGGGGAACAGATATTCCAAGGAACAGAAGCAATGGGTAAAAGTAGGGATCACGAACAGTCAACAAGATTTTAAACTTTGCGTAACAAAAAGAAATCAGTTTTATGGAAAAAAAAAAAAAAAACTGTATGATACTATGCGAATTACCTTGCTTTTTAAACTTCCGACGTCGGACATACATGACGTAAAATACGATCAAGGTTATCAAAATTAGAAAGGCCAGTAACGCCAGGACGATGACAATCACTTGGGTGTTGTTATTGGTAGTTTCCTCTTCCTCATCCTTCACGACGTTCCTAGGAGGTGTCGCTAAAAACGAAATCACAATTAACTGTACTTATATATCAGAACACTTGATTCTTTTACTTTTTTACCTCTGGAAATAATATTCAGATGATGTGTAGGTATAATATCTTAACAATAAGAAAAACTAAAACAAACTTACGGAACAATACAATAAAACGTTAAGCAAAGGCAGTTAAGTAAAAAAGGAACCGGTTATCCAAAAACGCGTTTCTTGCTATTCAAACCTTTTATTGGTCAGTTTTGGCTAAAGGGTACAAACTTAATTTTGTTCGTACCTTCAGAATTGGATTCTGTCAATAAATATTTGGACGATGTTGATTGCGTCATGGTAGGTTTTGTTGATGACTCTTCGGTTCCACTCTCTGTGTGTTGTGTTGCCTCTTAAAGATTAACAAACGGATTTATCAATCCAACACTATATCTTTCGATCTGTCCTGATTAAATTGTCGATCGATTAAAACTGAATCCCCGACAGAACCATTCCTGTAATCATGCTTGTCAGGTAGACAATCACAATCACTACTAATCACAATCGGTCTTTTGATGCCATTCTAACTACTCCATTTCTTTTCCACCCCTACCAGTTTTATTCATGAATTCACAAGCGATTATTTTCTCGTTGATTTAAAAAACAAACGAAAAACGACAAGGAATACAGAGCCCGTTCTGCTCTTTGATTCTTTTCAAATGTTATATATTTGATAGCAAATATTTACTCGTTTTGCATAAATTACTCGAACGAAGAGAATAGTTGAAACTATTTTCTACCTTTTGATGGTGCTTCTGTCGATGGACTGTAGGACGTCGTTAAACGTGCTGCTGAAGTCACTGCCAAGGATGTCTGCCTGACTGTTGTTACTAAAAAAACACAATCAATGCAAATGTCCAGATTAAATTTAAGCCAGCCAGTCTCTGTTTAACTAAAAGCAAACTAATTAACTAATTGTAGTAGACTTGACACGTGGGCTTTTTTATCATCCATGTACTCTCTATTCCACTCTACAATTAATCTTGAAAAGTTGAGCCTAAAGTTTTCAAGGCTGTCTCTTATAATACGTGTTAATCTTTCCATCCTTAACCATCCATGTCTTTAGTGTTTTCCTACCATAGTAAACTACTATTTTCAAGTTTCCTTCAATTTCAAGATGATTTTGTACATGGCCAAAATAACTCAAAATGCCGTGACTATTCGCGCAGAATGTAAATGAAACACTTATTACACTCCAACAAAGTTTGTTCCTCCAATTTATTGTCTGAAAGAGGTCGAGACTGCCACTTGAGTAGAAGGAAGAAACATTCTACTGAATCATGCTCTGTAATTACCAAACCGGTGGTTGATTCTTTTCATGCATTCCAATTGCCTCCCCAAACTCGGGATAAGCACGCGAGAATCAAATTTGAAGCAGTATATGAAGCAGCTTTCCCTAGTAACACAAAATTCAGCTTTGCTGCATTGAAAAGTACGGTTTTGAAAAGCATTGAAAAGTACGGAAATTGTCTGCTAAACCGGGCACAAAACGACTTGTTTATAATTGCAATTTACAAGAACATCAACTGATAAAAACAATGAAATTTATAAAATGTCTTGCAGCGTGGTTTTTAAATCAAGAAGACTTAATTTACGTCTCCTTTGGAAGAATAGACCATTTCCGATATACTAAAATTCTAACTTGGCTCCGAGGCTTGGGGAATAAAAAAAAAAGAAATCACATCGAGGTTGAGGGATGAATAATTAATGTATTTTGTTTTATTCTCCCAAGCCTCGGAGCTATGTTAGAATTTTAATATATCGGAAATGGTCTATTGTCTCCGCAGTAACATAACAAGTGTCTTAAAAAAGTTTCGGAAACGTGAGAGTTTCTACAAAACAAGTCGCTCAGACCGCAATTTCGGGTAGCAACTTCTGGTTTTCTGATTTTTTTCTTTCGGAGAGGGCACTTGTGAACAGACTAAGAAACCTGAGGAAACCAACAACAAAGATTACTTTTCTACATTCAGTGATCTCAGTTTTCAAGTGCCATTGTCAGCCTGGATGTTAAACGCCTCTTTACTATAAACTTGAATATACAGCAATCCGTATCTGAATTTGATGTATCTTGATTTCTCTATTTGTAAACAACTCTCAGTAAGTCAAATGAAAAAGAATAACTTGTGTAACTTACCCTCCTGGCCAGTGTTGTCAGCGGAGCTCTCGCAAATATGGGCCTTTTTCTGTGTACAAGCCAAGTCGTTATACTTTCCAATGTTTTCCCCGTAGTCCTTATAATTATACATAACCGTACAATTTCCATCACCAGTGGGTTCGCTTGTAGCCCAGGGAAACATCCCTTTTCCTTTGATGGCGTCTACTTTACTGTTATCGCTTATCCATCTCCATTCTTCAGACTCGCTATCTTTCTTCAGGCCGATGAAATATTCACCAGCTGCAGTTGTCATACTTTGGGTCGCGTTTTTCAAGAATTCCCATTCCTTTTTACTTTCAATAGAGACTAGTTTACTTCCAGTCTTTTTGCAATGTTCGTTGCTTTCTTCCCAATTACGAGAACCAGAGTTTCCATGAAATGTGTAAATCGAATTACCAAATACAAAGTGATGTTTTTCCTTACCTAATTGAATGGAATCAGAAATGGAATTAAATAAAAAATATTTTGGCTACTCTCTTACTTTTCTCGATGCACTGTAAACACGCTGACATACGTTGCAACCTCGACGTGCAGTTATTTTTCACTCTTTCAGAGATTTTAACATCGTTTTATTATCTTTTTTAAACACCTTCAGTCATTTCTGCTGGTTTTTTGACGACGGTGGATCCCAGATGGCGTCTGCTTGGATATCGTGTTATTAATATTAAAGGAAGTACTTTTTGACGAGCCTGCATACCCTGTCAGCTTCATTATGAAGCTTTGATATTCTTGAAGATATTGATATTCGTTTTCGGCTATGGGACACTATTACAAACAATTTCTTGTCACTGTTTCTGAGTCATTTCATTTTGGTCCAATTGCTTCGCTTTCAAACATATCTGCTATTCCCTACAGAGGCAACCTTACGTTATCGTAGACATTACATTGCCAGCGAAGTGACATTGAGCTCCCCAAGCAAAGTGAAATACATAATTTATTAAATTAAGCTGTGTTCACACTGGGCCGAACCATGATTAGTCTGATCACGAATGAAACATGTTTCGTTGTGAACAGTGTTCACATCAGACAGTGCATTGCGCGAATCATATTTCAAATGATTATTCTGAGCATGACTGACACAACTTCGCGAGGTAGTTTCAATATATACAATTATGATCAGACCAATAGATGGGCAGAGGAGACGAGTGCCCAAAAGATTAAACCAAAATTGGGGCTATTATGAGGTCAAATGGCTTCTTGAAATATGGGCCGATGAAGAAGTACAACGGCAATTATTCACGAAGGGTGGAAAGCAGCATATTTGGGAGAACAACGGTTACATGTACAAGCGTACAGCATTACAATTCACAACCACGCATGAAACGTGATTGAAACCGACCTCTGTGATGAACAAAACAATAACAAACATGTTTCGGTGAAACATGCTTCCTAAAAAAAAAAATGTTTACTTTAATCATGTTCCGGCTTTTATGTGAACACAGCTTTAGGATGAAATATTGACTCACCAGCATTTCCTTTTTTTGCTAAACTGAAAAGCAGGACAAGAACAACTATCGTGAACGCAGTGGGTATTCTTGTCTCCATCCGCCAAAAATGAAACTTTGTGGCGCGTGCGAAGCTAAAGTAAATTATTCGAACGCAAAATAAGGAAAGAATCGTGTCAGGTTCAACTTAAAGGTAGCGCTTCAGCCACTCAGGAAGTTATTTGCCAACATTAGCGCTAATACGCAACTGCTACTGCAAAACCGAAACGCTCAAAAATATGTGCAGCAGAAAAACAAAAACGTGATAGGGAAAACGTTACATAAAAATTGCCGTGCAAAATGGTTATCATTCAAAATAATTTAAGAAGATGTTATCTTGAAGAATCGTAACTGAACAAGCCATTTAAGAAATCACTATTTATGAGCAGGAGAAAAGTAATGAAAAACTCGCACGATATCAGTAGTGTGGCGATATCAGTAGTGTGGCATCGCAGAGATACACAGGAAGTTAAATCAACAAGGGCCTTAGAAACATAATATATACGTAATATCTGAAATAACTTGACCTAAAGTTTTGGGGCTATCCTCTATGTTGTTGTTTTATGCTTAAGTAAGCCAATGAAGCTGGCGAGGTAGCTTTTAAAAGGACGGGCATTGCGTAGTTCGTAAGTCATTCTTATAATTCATATATAAAAATGATACGGGATGTACTTCACAGTTGTGAATCATCTGATCTGCCATTGAAAAATTAAATGTAAGAAAAGAAATAAATAACAGCTGAAAACGTAGTTTGAACTTATTAGTGAGGACGAGAGACTTAAGCCCCATTTATATGGTCTCGAGACAACCCTCCCGTGTAAAGTAGCCCGGGGTAGGCAGCGTCTGTGTCGCAGGCTACTCAAAAGACGACGATAAACACGAACAAGGAACACACAAAAGAGAATTATAATTTGACTGTAACGCAATTTTGACATCGGTGTTGCAGGAAGTCGTTACTATAAACGAAGTATAGACATGATCCCCTTCATCATTAAGCGGATAATTGAGGAGTGTTCTTTATGATTTTTCTTCTTTTCTTTAACTCTTGTGCTGAATTTCCAATCTAAGAACGCGGAATTCACAGAAATATGCCTGCAAGGTTGATATCAGCGTCATGAAAGCGTGAAAGGAGTTGGTCTAGGCCTAAGGAAGAATGTCGCGTTCCCCAACCCCGGTGTTTGAGAATTAGGCAAACGCCGTTTCAACCAAGTACCACGATTCTAACAGTCGCATTGGTGTTTATTACATCTCTCTTTCATGGCACACGGTGGAAAACTAAAATCACAGTAATCAAAAAAATGTAGTCACGAAAACGGCGAAATCTATAGGAAAACGAAACGAAACGAGAACTTACACTGTCCTACTCCAGGGTGAGCTAAGGTAGTATTGTACTTGTGGATTTCAGAAAGAATATCCGACTATACTCCATACTGAGCGTTCTCAAAGTCCAAGAATAATTGAACATGAAAATATACCGAGTGAAACCTGATCACATGAGGTTGAATAAATGACTAATTGTTGAGTATTGATAACAAGTCCGGTTGTAAGCGTGACTCGCGTCACAAAGAACGTTTCGATCAAGAAGCGCGGGTGTGCAGAAGCATCATTCTAAAGAGTGATAGAGTAGGTAGAAAGAGTTTTATAGCACGCTCCCTCGGTCAGTCAGTCAGTCGATGGGTTGTAAACGTTTTTGTGGTTATTCTGATGACCAGTTTATTTAGCGCGAGAGCGCGATATTGGCTCCGAGAGCAATGAACTGATCTTTCCGCTTAGAGTAGAGCTGAAGTGCTCCCAAATTAAAGACTTTTTGAAACGCAAATAATTCGATGGGCGAATAATTCGTTTCATCGTTTGCTTTGACAGCTTTTAACCAAAGAGTTGCCAAAATTCATGAGCAAGGGTTTCACTTTCAAAAGTGTTTTCCTGCTGCAAATTATTTCAAATCTCCATATTGGCTCTTTTTATTAACTTATTACGTTACTATTAAGATCGACTGGAACATTTTTATTCTTCACTGCTTATGTAAACGCAAAGTACACGTTAAAAGATCGAAAGAAAACGAAAATTCCACACAAGGATTCGAGCCCACGACCTTCAGGTTACCGCATCTAAAATTTTTGCGCCAAGTATGAAATCTTACCACTTCGCCACCCTGCAACTGATGAACTATTCATAGAGACCTCACAATCAACCGCTGATTGGTTTACAACCGCTGCAGGCTGAAATAATTCGCACCGCGAGCTTCGGATTGACATTTGTTTTCTAATGGAAATCACTCAATCATGGATATTTTTAGATGTTGGACCGTTTTTTATTATTGGTGGAACAGAGAATTAACTCCGAAGTGTAAATTTAAGTGCTAATAGAACCCATGAATAACCCACTGGGCGTTAGCCCTAGTAAAGGGAATCAGGGAACCACACAAGGTATAGAAAAAATCATTTGACCTCGGTGGAAATCGAACCCACGACCTCCGGATTAGACCTACGGTTACTCTGCCGACTGAGCTACCAGGTCGGACAGAGAAAGTCGGGGACGATTTAGATGGTGAATCGCGGCAAAGAGAAAGTAAGGGTACATATAAATGTTGTGCCGCGTAGCACTAAGAACACAAATGGTGGAACAGAGAATTAACTCTGAAGTGTAAATTTAAGTGCTAATAGAACCCATGAATAACCCACCGGGCGTTAGCCCTAGTAAAGGGAATCAGGGGGCGGTAAGATGAGAGACCCTGAGAACGAGGTTGGTACAATTGTAGCGTGAATCGATCTGTTGTTGATTCAAATCACGGTATTGCGTGATCAAACTGTATAGATGCATCGTGTTACGCGTCTGTTAAAATCCTATCCGTAGGGAAAGTGATGATTTCCGGACGAGACACGAAGTGCCGAAAGTAAACACAAAGAGGGACTGGTCTCTTTCTTGACTTTTAGTCACCAGAAGTGATAGCCCACATTCACCACTGTATGCGGCTTTCGTCCTGTGGGCAGTTTTCGCGCTACAGTGGCACTGGAAATTAACTGGAAATACTTTAAAATAAGACTCCCCTGCTCTCTGTGTTCTCACTCTCCATTGAGGTCAGGAGATCGCTCGTTTGGATGGACTCGCATCGTTTCTTTTAATTAAGGGCAAGTCGTCTGTTCGAGTACTTGCAATATCATCTAACAAAGAGCATGGTTTGCACTTCTAAAACATTAGCGTTTCGCTGTCTTCGTCAGCTTGGGGTCTGAATTTGTGTCAGTAAGTATTTTACGTTATGATGAACGTTTTGGAGACGACGAAAGATAAGAGAAGTATGTAAAAGGAAGTAACCATCGATAAAATCATTTAAAGACACGTTTATTACATTGTCTCCACGTCATTCCATGTTCCCTTAATTAAAGCATGTTGGTATTGGATTGAATTAACGACTCTACCACGCCCACCACCCATTTCCCAGAGGATGGCCGCTCAATAGGGGTTCCACTGTAATTTAAATTATGTACTCCACTTGTTCTCTGGTGTTCTGAAATGCCATGACATAAACTCTTAAAACTATTTTCCCAACTACTATACCTGGCTTATAGGGACGGTAACCAATCAGGAGCCGAGAAAGACAATAGGCTATTGTTTCGAGAACAATAGACTCTATTGTTTTCCAAATCCAAGATGGCGTCTTGAAAAATCGGACCAATCAGGAAGTGAATTAAGAATTCAAGATGGCGGCAGCGGCTCCCAGCAGTGAAACGAGGTCCCAGGTGTCCATAGGAGTTTGTTTTGGGCAATGGCCCACGGGACTCGAAGGCCTGGGATCGGTCTCATCATATTTTTTCCCCTCGGACTCGAGAATCAATCTAGACACATAATCAAGTGAGAAACAATTGTATTTATTAAAAACTCCTAATATTCTTTACAAGAGGGACCTGTGTACACCCCCTTAGTGGGAGGATGCCCATAATCATTTTTCACAATAAACATGAATCATTAGTGAGTGTCCAACGTGGTGTGTGCGCTGACGTGAAACGTTGAGAAAACTATTTACAATTCCATCAAGGTTTCAACACTTTCCATGTCCACATCATTGAACCCAGATGGTGTGTATCCATAAGGATAGGACTTGAAGGTGTCCGGATCGACTACACGTTTGTCAAACACTAATCCATATCGTTTGGTCCGTGGACCCACTTTGAGCTGTTTGGTGGCCGGATGTCTGGTGAAGAAATTGGGATTGATGACATCGATGTTTCTGCGTTCGTCAAGAGGATCCGTCAACTCCTCCAGAAGGTTCTGGCGCATGATGTGGTAGTTCAGCTGTTGTTGACCACGAACATTGACGGTGAACCCTCGCACTTTGCAGCACACTTTACCGTTTTTGGTCTTGTATCCATAATTCTTTGGTCCCGCTGAGGTGAAATCGATGATGTAATCTCCATCATCCAATTCGTTGGTCATTTCACCCAAAAGTCTCCCAGAGGAATGTCGGGTTGACCAGGCTTCCAGGAGAAAATGACGGAATCAGTGTCGAAGTACAGGACTTGTTGTTGTAGCTGTTCTAGATAGTAGTACAACTTTAAACGGGCCCAACAGGTCGTGAAGGCAGCAATGAAAATGTTGACACGTCCGTTGTCCCGCTGGTTTTCCCTCAAATTCGAGTAGACCACTTCCAAGGAATCGTGCGAACAAATGCGAACCGTGTGGATGTCTGTGAAGGTGTCTGACACTAGGGCAAAAAGCTGAGCTGGTGTAGTGACTGCTTCCGTGGTTTTCTTGTGAAGATTTTCGCCAAACTTGCCCCAGAAACTATTCAGCATCAACTTTGCCGTAGCTTTACGTCCTGGATTTTTTTCGACGAGGAGAGGATCTAAGGTGATGCCTTCTTTGGCTTGGTAGTCACGGACGTACTGCTGTTTTTGAACATCACTCTGCGACCATCCAGGATACCCGGCTGATTCTTGTTTTATTTTTAACCATGTGTTGACATAGTCAGCAAAGAGCCGTTCTTGACGTTGTTCTTCTGGAAAATGCCAGACCTCGTGGATGTGTACGATGCGGTACCCGACCTCTACTGCTTTAACGAGTTCAGGTGTGCACCACGTGGTCATCTCGTCTTCCATGCAGGTTCTGCATAGAGGTAAAGTCAGTTTACCACCATGTCGGAAGGGCAAAACGGGATGATACAAATGATATGGAGAAATCACATCTACTTTGGCTATTCCAAAGTACGCCTGGATGTCTTGGTTCTCCGGGTTGGTGATAATGATGGGATGACCAATGGGATACTGTTGGGTCTTGTTTACCCATGGATAGAGAGAGGTCACATCTACATACTTGATTTGTTCACCCCGGTCCTCGTCAGCGACATGATAGAGACGAACGGCATTGGTTCTTCCCCCAAAGAAGGCATCCCTCGGATTAAGAGGCTCGACCATCTCGTAGGAAGCTAGGAACTGTTTCAGATCTTCATTGCTCTTGACTTCACGATCCCAATCACATTCCCACATGATTTGAAGGTTGTACCCACACTGGCGGAGAAGACGGTGTTTTTGTTGAGTGACTTCAAACAATTCTTGGATAGTACGATCAGGATGGAATTTGGAATGTCGGTCACGATGATTGGGATAACAACGGGGACAACCGTGCCATAGACATCCATGGAATTCATAGACAATGTGGTTTTGCGCATCGAGGCCATCTACCAGGAAGTGGAGCACTCTCTGCTCGCCGCCATTGTTCGCCTGTCGAATGCGGTCTTCTTGAGGCTCGTCATTGAAGGGACTGTCACGACGAAGCAGGTGTTCACGCCAAGCTAACCACTTGAATGCTTTTACGGATTGGTTGGTACGAGCTCCTTGCCATCCTTGCATGGGTTCAGTGGCTATGCTGTTAGGAGTTAAGAGTTTCTTTCGCCAGAACCGATTGCACGCAGACGCTATGGTTACACACTTCTCGATGGGGTCAAACTCGGCATGTTGCTGGAATTCTTTTCTAAACTTTTGACATCCGGCTTTTAGAAGCTTGACGTCCGATTCACAGTAGGCTTCCATTTCTCGTCGCATGACGAAATGGTAGTTGGCAGCGACCTTCTCTGCATACCATCGCTCAAATTCTGCTTTCTTCTTAGCCCACATGCCATCAGGATCATACATCTCAGCAGGAGGCATGGGTCCTTCGTAGCATTGATTTTCCTGCGTGTTAAATTTGTGGGGGAAGAACCCTTTGACTAATTCTTGGATGCCAAAGGTAGACGGAAAGGTACCAAGAGGAAAAGGAAGGAAGCAGAGAGAGTCTTTGAAGGTCAATCGGTCTGACTTGAAGGACAGCACTTTGGTACCGACGGTGATCTGATCCGTGACTTCCCGATAGTTCGCATAGCAATCTTGCAACAGAAACATCCCGTCATATCCTTTGAGGTTATGGAATACAGCAGTCACGCTCCGATCGTCCCCGTCTTGATCAACAAATAAGGATTCCAACCATTCAAAGAAAGACTTAGTACAGTCTGGACCATAGAAGAACTCCGTGTGGTCTTCTTCGTCGCTCTCAGCACCAAGCAAGATAGGAGTTTGCACTCCCTCGTCGTCTACGGTCGCTTCATAATCACAATAGACCTGAAGGGGTGGGTCTCTCTCTACCCACACTCTGGTATCTGCATCTTCGAGATCGGGCTCTATGAAGTGACGCGTCCCTACTTCGTTCCGCGGCACTCGTTTCAGTTTGAGATCATCCTCCTCTTCTGGAATGGGTTGGATGTAACATTGATGGGAGGCGATGTGTACCTGTTGTTCACAAATGGGGCATTTGCCCCAACCGCAGATATGATCTCTGGATCTTCTATCCCCTCCGTGACTTCTTTTTCTTGGTTTTGCCTCATAGGTCTTGCAACACTCAAGATATTTTTTGTGAGTGTCACAGATGGATGGAATGTTTTTACTGCGACGATGAAGAGTGGTAAGAGTAACAGCCCTCACCAAAGAAGGATCGATGACACAGACGGCAAGGCGAAGAGGGTAAAGGGAATTTTCCTGGACCCAACAGTTGTTTAGCTTCTGTGAAATCCGGGCAGTCCTTTCGATGACAAGATGGACACCATTTACCTTCACAGGGATGATTTTCGTGATCTTCTGTGTTGTACCCTCGATTGCACTCATCGCAGAAGTAACTCTTGGACAAGAACCCCGAGAACGAGTTACACCCATCGTAATGGTCATCTTCTTTGATGATACGAATGATCTTGTCCGACGGTGTGGGTCCCACGAAGATCAACATGTGAGGAGGGTCAATAGACATGACTTTGATCTGGTAGCCAGGGAGAACCGCTTGGAACTTTTGTAGTTCGGAGATGCCACATGGTCCCTCGGGTACCCCTGCTAGACGATGGAGGGCTTGGGCTTCCCGTTTCTGTACAGGATAACCTTGTTTGAGGTTTTTGTAATGACGATCCCCTGTATTGTCGTTGGCATCAACCAAGGCTTTCATGGTCACGATAGCCCGAGCACAACACAATTCATCTCTGTTCTTGATGGCGACGCGTGAACGTTTAACGATTCCACGGACAGCTGCACTGCTGGGTTTGTAACGTTTACCATTACCACTACCAGGGGCTGGGGTATGAATAAACGTGGTCTCCACCGTGAATGAATCGTCTGCTTCGAAGGCTTGATTGGAATTGAGTTTGGATGCCAGGGCTTGTAGGTACGTGTCTAAGCGATCTGAACCCTCTTCAAATTCACTCACGGTAAACGTCGTCGATTGGAACGCATGGGTGAATGCGTCTGATTGCATAGTGAAATGCAACGTGTGATGAGGTTTGAGGGTGCTGTCGGCTGCGATCTGTCGGTGGATGGTTCGTCGTAACGCTTCCGTGACCTCTCGTCCCAAGTCGTCAGTGGGATTGGCCTCACGGTGTTGTTGTATGCGAGCCTGGTATCTCTGTTTATGCAGGACATCTCGCCAATTACGTCGTGGTCCCACGGGGTACATCTCAAAATCCAACAGCGGCTGTGATAGTCCCCCACCAGCCATTACCCCTCCCGGAGGCGAGGAGGGTCGGTCCGAAGACGCGCCGGTTGATGGGGATGTCTCCATGTACGGGTCTAAAGCGGGATGGAAGATCCAATCGTCGTCATCATCATCAAAGAATGCCTCGTCGTACGACCTTTTAGTTCCTACAGGAACTGGCTTACGCCCCAGGGATCGATTTCGGCGAGAAACCACATGTCGAGGTGAACGTACAGGTGAAAGAGAACGGCTCCGGTGTGAAATACGCTGATGTGGCTGTGAAGTGAACATGACTGTCTCACCACAAGCTATGAAATGACTCAATGATGCACAAGCACGATTTATCTTAGTTAGATGATGTCATATCTGACCAATCATAACAAATAAGGAAACAAGTATACACCAATCACCGTCTAGTACTTTTACAAAGCACGTGGGAAACACGTTTATCAACATATGTAATGTCAAACTATAGCATGATGTAATATTCTGAATCAAAAACTCTGGGGTAGCACATTCAATAACAAAAATAAGCAAACCCAACGTCATAACCACTAGATCATCACTGAAATACTTCAAGTGGAAATGAATTGCTAATGGAAGTTAACGAAGGTTGGATGAGGCTGTTTCCTTGAGAAAAACACCATGCAACCAGGAGAATTTTAATCCACCGTTGAAGAATTAACATAATTAGAACGTGAAATGAATTATAACCGACTACATGCGCAGAACCTGAACATAACATCAAAGGCATTTCAAGCAAACGTTTTTGCGCTTAAACTAAAGATTCAACAAAAACTTTAAATCGCTCCTAGTTCATCAACTCTAGTTGTCGAAGCGGTTTTCCAATAACGACAAGATAAATTCACTTACATCGACCATAGTCCTTTCAAATTCCTCCAAAGCGTCACACAATTTGCGATCAGTCAACTCCATTCCACCAAGACAGGAAAGAAAACTATGCTTACCAAGACCGATGCGCGCTGGACGTAGTCACAAGTAAAATGATTTTGCTTACAACGTTTGATTAATAAAAGTGTTTACACAAAAGGATAAACAATGGTAGGCTAGGAGCCAATGAGATGATGGGGGATAAGGGGGAACGCGATATCACGTGGTTAACAATCAATGGGGATAGGGGGTACGCGATATCACATGTTTAACAATCAATGAGAATTATGCAATTAAATTGTTTAAAATGAACACAGAGTCTGATGATTCCTTTTTCAACTTTTATTGAGTAACACAAACTCCAAAGGGAGAAATTGATTACAATTTTAACTTTTTCTTGGCCTGCATGATTCTCTTGACAATCTTTTCAGTCATCGTCTTACTGCCGGGTAACTTTTCGACGGCCTTGATCATCTTCGTATCCGCTTTCCACTTGTCTCTCAAATTCTTGGCATTGGAATAATCGATATCGTGTTGCTTGGCAATCTTGTCCAGTCGATTGATGCCCGGATCACCTCGTTTGAGTCTCTTGGCCAACTTCGTTCCAGGCCCCATAAATTGGTACCCAGGCCAGTGAAATTCGATCCCTGTCTTGCCCAGCCATGTTTGAATGTCGAGACCACGACCTCGCTGACGATGTTTGCTCGTACGTGGTCATAGCGAAATCGTTGTTCGTATTCTTGTACGCACTTGTCAGATACTGGGGGTGTAAAATCAATGATTGTGTCATCCAAGGTTTGCATCTTGATCAAAAATCCATGAAACTCCTCTATCGGAAGTCCGCGCACGTAGGTTCTCAATTCGATCAATGTTTTGTCGTACGTGGTGTAGGCAAAGCGACACATGTCGATTTTAAACGAAAAATTTTTGAAGTCGTTCCATCCCTTAATCACAGTTCCAGCAGCAGTTAAACAGGCAATCAGCAGACTGTTTTCCAAGACGGATCCTACAACGATGCCTGCTGCCACGATGATCAATGCCAAAGCGTTCAAACAACCGTGACACCACTTAAAGTGGTAAAACATCTGGCGATGGCACCACCACTGACGGTGGTAAAAGGCAAACAACCCATCCAATCGGTACAACAAATCTTTGTTTAACAGTTGGACACTTTTCTTGGATCCGTTCATTAGAGATACGGTAGTCATTGTATCTTGGGAAGAGCTCGTCATGGTGTCTCGATGAATTTGTGACATCGCATACATCCTTCGTCTTTTAAAAGGTGGCTGAGAATCCTTTGATCGTCTGAACTGCCAGGGTGTAAATCCAAGACCATGTATCCAAAGGGACGTTCTGTCAAACGTTGAAACGTGTCTTGTAAAACTTGCCATTGGGTGGGAAACGCCTGTAGCAGTAAATTCCTCAAAATTAATTGATCTCGTGGGTTTTTGAAGGCTACGATGTAGTGGGCATTTCTAGAAATACTCTTGGCATATTTCCCTGGCGGAAACATGTCTTGACACAAGTAGAGCACGGTGACGTTCTGATGGTGAGAATGTTTGGTGAACAGATCCAGCACCCTCTTATATATCGTTCCCTCCTTCAGCCATGAGATCATCTAACACGAGTAATCCGCCATTAGGAAACCACGTTTTCAATTGATCTGTGTCGGGAACACCTTCGTGAAACTTGATACCCCGTTCTTTCATGGGTTGAAACCCGTCTTGCCACGCCCCGTAGCAATAATGCATTTGGGAGGGTCTGGTATGAAATAATTCGAGATTGTTCAGTAAAAGGTTGGTGGTAAACACCGTCTTGCCACACCCTGAAGGACCCACCACCAATAGACTGGAAGGGGTGTGAAATCGAAAGGCCTCCCGTCGTTCCATGATTCCAAATGGCTAAAGGTGCAAGGGTATGCGGCTTTTGAAACCACAAGGAAAGAATCGGCGCTGTGGGATTCAATCCCTGATCTCTAGAGGATACTAACCATTGTACTACAAGATCATTACACAGAACATGTTTTCAACCGTATTTTATTGTCAAACCAACAATCATTACACTAAATCCCTTACACCGCAACGAGAAGTGTCTTGGTGATGTTTCATTTTACACATTTGATCCCATTCTAACTCTTTCTCGATCAACTTCTTTAACATCTGACCTACTTTGTGATCATTGTTTACATAATCATGTTTCGAGAAACGCCTCAAGAACTCATCCATGCTTTGACCTCTCGCTCTGTCTTTTAAATAGAACAAGGCGTAATCGCCACAACTTTTACTGTAAATCGATTGCAGAGACTGTCCGTTGTAAATCACATATTTCCATTGACCTTTTAACCAGTCTTGCAGGGGCTCTGTTGTCTCGTAAGACTCCAAAGGTAGGCGTAGCTGTCCATTACCTCGCATATATTCCCACTATGGGTCCAAAGCGCCAGCCAGTGTCGACCCGGTCTATGGTGTGGATCTGTGTTCACAATGTACCCACGAGGTTCTTTCTTGATCGGTCGACGTGGTAATCGATCACAAGCCACCGTCCCGTAAAAGTAGGGTTTCAAGATGGCATCTGCTGTCGCCAAATGATCCAGTTGCACGTTATTCAAAGGCACTTTCTCCATTAGCGTTGGTAAATGTCGTACAACACGGCTTTGTTCTTGTCTATTTCCAACAGGTTCTCAAACTCTCCGTACAAGATGACTGTGATGTTGTTGCCTGGTGGTGCACCGAAGTTCAGCACAATTTGTAATTCTCCTGACTGTTTGGGATTCAGCACTGGACTGTCCAAACATCCGTTGGCCGCGTTGTCAAATACAAACAGTGTGCAATTCTTGTCTTGACCCCAGTCTTCTCTTCTCACCATGTTTCCTTGATGCTTGCACAAACATCCAGTGGCTTGTAAGAACCGATAATAACCTCTCAAATCTTGGGTACTGTTGTTGTGCACTAGTTGCAGGGTCTCGTAAGGGTACTCTTCTCCTCTGACCAGTTGCCTGATGTTACTCACACCAAACTTTTGAAAACAGAATGGGTCACGTGCCACATTACCATTGAAGGCATCTGAATACACGAGCCCCACGATGACTCTGTTAGGAATTCGGCCTTGAAATAAATTGTTGCACTCGTATCTTGTTGGTTTCCTTGCATGTTGAAGGACCTAATTTCACTTCTCACGGTCGGGTAAGCAACTACACTTTTGTTGACGTTCATTTTCGTCATCAACTCTCGGTAGACGCTGGGGTTGAGCCTTACTTGACCCAGGTACATTCTTGCTTTGACATTTTCGTGTGTCAATCTTTCAGCTACATTCACACCATTCAAGAACAAATTGGGAGAATTGAAGTACATCTGGATTCCAATCTGCACCCCTGGTACCAGCAATTTGTTCAAGTGGAACACCTCAATGTGGGGTGTAAACCTTAGCACGTGTCGTTTTCCATCCGTGTAATTGTCTTGTTCTGCTTTCATGAGTTTCACTGAAGCTTGTTGGTTGGAGGACAGTGCTTGGAAAGCCTCGTGTCCATCTCCTTCTGTGTTTGTGTTGTTTGCAGTCAATTGTGTTGGAAAGTCCAAGGCATTGTACCAACCTTGAGGTTTTAGCACGGTTTCTCCATCATCTCTGTTGTAGTAGAGCAATGTTTCCAGGTATGCTTTGTAATGATAGGTGTCGGTTTGAGGACTGATCAAGGTACCATTGAGTCTCACACTGACCTGTTTAAACAAAGTGTGTGTCAAATTGTTCGTGGGCCAGAGTCTCGTGGCTTCGACTACATTATCACCATTCGCCAGTTTGAGCGCTAACTCAATCTCAAAGAAACTTCAACTTAGGTCCACGTAATATTCTTGAGGATCCACTTGGAATTCCACGGGGTTGATACCTGTCGTGTAGGTCTGAATGGGTACCATGCGATAACTGGACATGCTGAGATCAGTGGGTGGTACGGTAAACAGGTTCAGTTGAGGATTCATGACTGATTTGGAACCCGGATGTAACATTGCACCCTCTATCAAGGTATCAGTCATTTTCTTCTTCTTCTTCTTCTTCTTCTTCTTCTTCTTCTTCTTCTTCTTCTTCTTCTTCTTCTTCTTCTTCTTCTTCTTCTTCTTCTTCTTCTTCTTCTTCTTCTTCTCCTTTGTCTTCTCGCTAAGATGTGATCCCAATCGTAGCCAACAGGTTTACTGACCTCAGGGCCAATCCATCCGCCTTTTTGTACCTTTCGTCGTCGTTTCGAGGTTTGTGGGAAGCCTTCGTGACGTAACCCTGACATCCCTTTTCTAGATTTGACGAGTCGCGAGCTTCTGGAGTAGATGGGATTCATTAGTCACCGAAGATGTCGTTGAATTTTCGCTTGATGTTTCTATCTAGGACTTTGTAAGCTTTACGTTTCACAGCTTGCTTAGCGCTCCGTGTTGTACCCTCTTTTGCTTTTCGAATGCGATCTCGAACACCGCGACCGCTTTTTAACCCTCTCAGACCTCCCTTAACACTCGCTTTCAACAGTTCTTGCACAAAGCCACCTCCATCTTGTGGGTCAGGTCTGAATCGTGTTAAACTTCCACCTTTCATGCTCGTTTGAAGTGAAGGGTAAGAATTGTGTTTCCTTCACCAAATTCGGTCAATTCACCTGTTGTCTCCGACACTTGCGTTTCAATAATGTCCACAACGTCCTTGCGCAACGGAATATATTGAATGTGGAGCGGTTCAAAATAATGACTTCCATTCCCTGTCCGTCGATAATTGACCTCTCGCAAAAGATCCGTGACTTGATTTCCAACCACTGAACTTCCTCCCACGTCGGAATAGATGAACAAGGAACGTGATGCCGAACCCACCACGTTTTAAAAGGCTTTGTTGAGATTCGTGAAGCGCCAATCGCAGGTCACACTAAGATGAAAAAAGTCTTCTTCTAGCAGCCAAAACAAAGGCTCATCCCTGTCGTTTTTTAGATCGTGTGTCATCGTTTCTAAATTGGGAACCGTGTCGGTAAAAAACTCTTGACGTAAATTGGGTCCCAAGTCATAATTTCCAGGGCTTCTCTCCTTCAACCATCCCATCTGTAAGGCCAACATTTTATTGATCTTCAACGCCGGTGAGTAATTGGAGCGGACATGTGTAGCTTTGTTATCAGTCAACAGATCGTCTCCATTCCAACGAAATTTCACGTACGTTCTCTTTCCATCGGATGCTGTATAGCTGCTACCGAGATGGGGTCCTCCGTAATTCAAGATGCGACGCTGCTCGAAAAATGTCACCATACTTTTCATAAAACCAACACCATCAATGTACTCGACCACGGCTCTGAGATCGTTAGGGTCGTAGTGGGCTCTACCAAACTTTAACGCACCGGAAGGGTATTTCATGATCCAATCCATGGTAAACAGGATTTCGTTTCCGTCGACCAACTTGGGGAGATGAACTTTCACATCTGGTAGAGAGATGCTACTCAATCACACTTTCCAACTCGATCCTTGCAACCTGATGGGATGGGGTAAGCGTATCTTGAAATAATTGCTTTGGTTTTGCGGAAACTCCGCGCGGTTGTTGTGACTAGGTAATGTGATATAAAACTCCTGACTCATCCTCAAAGCTTTTTCACGTCCTTCTTGTCGATCCAACTGTCGTATTTATCTGGCCAGCCTTTCCAGCGTACAAGCAATTTATTCCCTTTTCGTTTCAACACTTTTTCCACTCGATACAAATCGTCGTCCGATACGGTGACTTTCTGTAAGTCCTGGGAATAAAAGGTGCCTTCCAATGGTGTGTCATCCATCTCTTTAATTCTGTAAGTGACCACACTTCCAGGGACGACTCTGGATACTATAAACACCTCCTCCGTCCAGCCTGGTAGGTAACCTTTCTTGAACACCCGATGTTTCTTATTGAGTCTCACGCGATCATTTACTTTAAACTTTGGCTTGAGACGTTTGGCGTTCAAACGTTTGGCATACAAGTTGTTCCATACTTCTTCTTGATTACTTGCAGTCACTTTGTTGGGGGCCATCTTGATGCTGCTATGATACGATCGATTGTAACCCAAGACCACATCTTGGAACACGGGTAAGAAAGTCAATGTATTCTTGATGGTAAAATAACGATACAATCTTTCTTTCAAGGTGCGATTGAATCGTTCCACGATGCTGGCTTGGGTGTCTCCACTGGTAGAGAAATGATGGATATTTTTCCGTTTCATCAAAGCTTGGAAGTGTTTATTGTAAAATTCTTTACCGTCATCCGTTTGTAGCTTCTGAGGTTGACGACCTTCGCTTTGTTTCAAAATCTTTTCAAAGGCGATCGTCACGTCTTGTCCACTCTTGGTCTTGATGGGTTCCACCCAGGCGTACTTGGAAAACACGTCGATCACTGTCAATAGATACCTGTAACCGCGATTGGATTTGGCAATATTGATCACCTCGATCAGATCTGCCGCCCATTGCTCGTCGATACCAAACACCATCACGGGGAGGGTAGGAAAATGTCGTATTCGGGGTTTGTGCAAGGTATAACCCAAATCACGTTCCAATGTCTTTCGTACTTTTCCGATGGGTAATTTTTGTGCGCGTGCAAAACGAGCTACGCCCCCAATGGTCAGAAACCACTCGAATGAATACGGTTGTCGTTTCAACCACAAGATAAAGACCACAAAACGAAATACATTTTTACCCACCTCAACAACTTCGAATTCTTTCAGGGGATCATCAACAGAATCTGTAGGAAGGACTATATCCTTTCCGTATTTGTTAACGGTTTGCTCGCATCTTTCGCATAACCTTGACCAATACTCGCGACTAGACCAATAATCGCAACTAGACATGATGAGTCAAATGAAAGATTTTATTGAGCAACCCTCCTATTTATGGCTACATGTCAAATCACATGATCAACAATGAAGAGTACTGATTAAACTAAAATACGTTTATGTAATGTTTACGTCGACAAGGAAACGACGCTGATTGGTGTATACTCGTTTTCCTTATTTGGTCACGAAGTGATGTGATTGGTCAGGTCAGAGATCACACCACTGGATGCTGATTGGTTTGTTTCACTGATATAAGTCTGTTTCCCGTTCATTCTCGTCACTCGCAAACAAGTGTTTGGTCTGAGCGTTTGAAGAAGAATGGAGCAAGTACAACCAGAATCACCCACCAGATACATGTTACCCGTCCAAAGTTCAGAGGGGATTTCCACCAAAAAGAGAAAGAGGGCGGTCAAGAAAGAGAAATCAGAAAAGAAACAAAAGACCAAGAAGAACAAACAAGAACCCGAAGGAAAGACATTTCACGACGTCCCCTAGTTTGTAGAAAATGGGGAAATAGTGGAAATGCAAGTCCTGGAGGAAGGAGAGATCTTTGACCCTGACGTCTTTCTGGACGAGCTCGCACAGCAATGGCATCCCCTACCGCCTAGTACTCCTCAAACCTCTACAGTACCTTTTAGGAATCCGTCACCACCGCCCCGAGGGAGCACAGAGATCCTGTACTCTTGTCCTATGCATCCGAACGATACTTTACAAAAGAAAGAGACCGACACTCAGTACGGCCATTGGAAGTACTACAAGTGCCCTGTCCAAAATTGTTTTGTCAGCTGTGGTGTGGACAACCCTGGTGAAAATCTTTGAAGGATCTTCAAGGATCTTTGAGGATCTTCACGAGGATCTTTGTGAGGATCTTGATCAAGATCTTTAAAGATCCTGGTCAAGATCTTTAAGGATCCTCCAGGATCTTCAACTTTCTTGCCAGGATCTTCAAGGATCTTGCCTAGGATCTTGAAGGATCTTGAAGGATCCTGAAGGATCTTGATAAGATCTTGACAAGATCTTTTGCAAGATCCTCAAAGATCTTACCAAGATCCTGAAGAATCTTTAAGGATCCTCAAAGTTCCTGTTAAGATCCTTAAAGAACTTTGATAGACTTTTAGTTCTTGTCAAGATCTTAAAAGACTTTTGTAAGATCTTTAAAGATCTTTGCAAGAACTTAAAAGATCTTTCAAGATCTTGACAAGTTCTTGTAAAGATCTTGAGAAGATCTTTTGCAAGATCCTCAAAGATCTTACCAAGGTCCTGAAGGATCTTAAAGGTTCTTCAAAGTTCCTGTCAAGATCTTTAAAGACTTTGTAAGATCTTCCAAGATCTCTGCAGGAACTTGAAAGATTAGAGAAGATCTTTAAGGTTCCTTCAAGATCTTGGCAAGAACTATAAAGATCCTGGTAAGAATTTTAAAGATCATTAAAAACCTTATCCAGGATCTTTGAGGATCTTGATAATTAAAAGTATTTTGCAAGATCACAGTACCAATTTAGCAAAGACCTTGAAATACCGTCAAAACTATCTGTGAAAATTGTTCAGTTCTGTTTATCAGATTCATACACAAGTTTCCCATCACCAGATTTCAGGGGACTGGCCCCAACATTAAGTGTTTTAACAGAGGATTCCCCTCACACTCCAAAAAATGTTAAGTATTGACTGTAACAGTATACTTTATTTCTGTACTAATTCTTACAAAAATGTTCCTCAGTTGGGAAGCTAATATTAGTTATATTCCCTTCATATTATTTGAGGTGTTTTTCATCAAAAATACAAATCTGTCAGACTAATGAAACTACAATAATTATATATAATAGATTAATTTATTCTTTTATTATCCAACTCTGCATCTTAGAGTACAAATAACGCGCAAAACGAGTACAAATATCACACGATATTTGTACTCGCCTCATTCCTCCCGGCCGCGTGAAGCTCAAAACCTTAGCAAGTCAGTCAGAATTTTGAGAAAAGAAATCGTTGGATAATAAATCTCTTAATAAGACGTTTTGGTGTGTAGTATCGCTGTATATTTTTACTCGTTGTTTGCATTTTGACTCGCCCTACGGGCTCGTCAAAATACTGCACAACTCGTAAAATTATACAGCGATACTACACACCAAAACGTCTAATAAGACATATATATTAAATACCTCCTTGTCAATTCATGTGTCAGTGCAATTGCATACTAAATGTCTATTTGTACAGGAATCACTTCATTTTTATAATTTTCTGCCAAATTGTAAATACTTCTTGTCAGTTCATATAAAAATTGTTGTACCTGGAAATAACAATAACCTCTCTATTGACACCACACAGGTTATTTATAGGCCATTACCAAGTTCCCTATGGGCCTTTGCTTGAAAGTGAGTCTAAGTGCGACACCATTCTTATGAAAATGAGTTTGATTTGCATGAAATGAAACTACATGCAGAACTCATTTTTATGTGAAAGGTTTTGCACTTAGAGTCCTTTTGAAACAGAGGCACAAGAGAACTCTGAAATGGCCTATTGCACCACTACAATATGAATAAAACAAAACAAAACAAGAAACAGGCTTAAAATAGCTTTAAAATAGACAAAATAGGGTTAAAATATCCTTACAATAGCCTTTTAATAGGGTTAAAAATAGCTATCAAATAGGGCACATGTGAGCGACATAATTAGCCATTGAACAATGCGATTTATGAGATTGCAAAATTATGTGCCATATGAAATAAATATAAAGCCAGGTCAAAAGCCCAGAATTATACAAAAACAGTGACATTAAATCAAGAAGCAAGTGGCAATTTAAACAACACAAGCACCAAATACAATGACTCACCAACATTAACCTCCCAATATGTACACTTGATGAAAATCACTAAGATTTTTTGCCCAGTATCCAAGGGAAAAGCCCACACGAGATTAAAGACCACCTGGAACATGTTGTTTCTGTACATGATTTATTTTATTTGGTAAAATCGAAGGGTTTCTTTGTGTCATATAGAATTAAGCTTACTGGCATCTTTGTTCAAAAATATTCAAAGTTTCAAGTTTCACACTCAAGTCAAGACTACTACACTGCATGCAGTCCAACAGATTATTTATAAGTCTTACTTTATAGTGAAAGTGACATTGGTCGTACGTGTTTGTGAATTGTTTTTCACTTAGCTTCATAACCATGCAGTTCCATGTATTTCAAGCTTTTCTGCTTCAATTTACCTAGAAAAGATAGGCACACAACAATTACATGTAATCGACATGTGATTAAAGTCATATCATAAGTTCGTGTTCTGTTTCCACTTTCAAGTTCCCTGATAGCAACTGCTCATAAAAACAGAAACACGCGTTCAGATCGACTTCTAAGGCATGCTTTAAACTGTTTTTGGTTTAAGTTATGATTGTAATACAGAAAAGCTGATTATAGACAAGAAGAAAGACCCAAGAGAGAAAAAGGTAGATCCAAAACGATCGGGTTTAGTGATAAGCTTACACTGTAAACATTGGAGTACAGATCATCAAAAACACTCTTTTGAATCGAAGTCCAGACGCCTTATGGTTCTTTATACTTACAATCTCTTGTAGAGCCAACAGATCCAGATTTTGTGGCTTTCAAACATCTTCAAACTGCCCTTAAAACTTCGTTCAGTGACCGTTGAAACGAGCGCCTTTCTCAGAACATTGCATCATGGGTTGTAGCAAACTCGTCCCCAGGGTCTTATCAACATTCAAATCCAAGATGGCGGTTCATGCGGTCCACCGAAAACTCGGCTTTTTACCGTCTTTTCACCAAATTTAAAGGCCTGACACAGGCTGGAGAGTGTTCAGACATCATTTGAAGAAGAGTATAACTAGTATCACAAGAAATTATTCTTATAGAGTTAAAACTATCTACTAGTGAGAAACATGGAATGGTACTGTTTATAAAGAAGTCTCATGTGCCAAGTGATTGTCATCTCTTTCTAATTCAACCTGTGTGTTCCTAAAGGTACATTAGAATTCAGAATGCATATTTTCCTATGGAAAGCTGCTTATCACAATATTTTTGAATTAAGTTTGATGAAATATCGCCGTCGTACAGTGGAACCTCGATATAACGAAGGGTCAAGGGACTGAAAAATATGTTCGCTATAACGGGGTTTCGTTATATCGAGGTTCTTTTCGATATATTTTACTACTGCTGGGTCTAGGAATATCGTTCGTTATACCGAGGTCTTCGTTAAATAGAGGTTCGTTAAATCGAGGTTTCACTGTATTCAGTTGTCGCTCCAAAATTGAACTTAATCGAGTTTGGTTCTCCTGTATGATACATTAGAGGATCGAACTACGGAGCAAATCTGTTTTTGAACCCTGTCTTTACATTGTAATGTATGAGAATGAGTCAGACCTGTTGTAGATTTGTAATAAACTGTAACAACAATTATTACAATGTAATGGTTCTAAGGTGTTCTAATTATATCAGCTGACAAGCTGATAACATGCACTACTTTAAACAAGGTAAAGTCATGTATACCTGCTGGAAAATCTGACTAACTCTGCAAGATCCTCATCAAGGATCTTGAGAATCCTAGGAAAGATCCTGTTGACTCTTACCAAGGATCTTTGCAAGATCTTGATAAGATCCTTGAAGACCATGAAGGATCTTAGCAAAGATCTTTGCAATATCTTTGAAAAGATTCCTTAAAGATCTTTGAAAGATCCTCAGATGATCCTCGAGGATCTTGAAGGATCCTAGCAAAGATCCTTTTGGGACCTTACCAAGGATCCTTGTAAGATCTTGATATAATCCTTGAAGATCCTGAAGGATCTTAACAAAGATCTTTGCAAGATCCTTGCAAAGATTCCCCAAAGATCTTTCAAAGATCCTCATATAATCCTTAAGGATCTTAAAGGATCCCAACAAAGATCCTTTTGGGATCTTACCAAGGATCTTTGCAAGATCTTGATAAGATCCTTGAAGATCTTGAAGGATCTTAGCAAAGATCTTTGCAAAATCCTTGAAAAGATGCCTCAAAGATCTCTCAAAGATCCTTATGAAATCCTCAAGGATCTTGAAGGATCTTACCAAAGATCCTTTTGGGATCTTACCAAGGATCCTTGCAAGATCTTGATAAAATCCTTGAAGATCCTGAAGGATCTTAACAAAGATCTTTGAAAGATCCTTACAAATATTCCTCAAAGATCTTTGAAAGATCTTCACAGAATCCTCAAGGATCTTAAAGGATCCTAGCAAAGATCCTTGAAAGATCTTTCCATTAAAGATCTTTGAATTTCTTTGAAAGATCTTTAAAGATCTTTAAAGGATCCTTAAAGGATCCTTATCTTTAAGGATCTTTGGCAGGTCCTTGAAGATCTATAAAGATCCTCAAAGATCCTGTCAGGATTTTCACCAGGGAATGTAGAGTATTACTTAGAGTCTGCTAAATGCCAACTCCACAACTTCTACCTGGCCAAACCTATGCACGTCATGAAGTGTTACTGCCATCGTCCCTTGATCATGTCCAAGTCTCAGTCAGAGAGGAATCCAGGGAGATTATACCTAAAATGCCCTAAGCGTTGGTGCGATTTCTTCCAATGGGTGGACGAAGAACCCCGAGGCAAAACCAAAGCTTGGCTGGAAGGGGGTAGAGTCCAAGAAGGATACCCACGACCCAACGAGTTGTTCATACCTCAGCAAAGAGACATTCAGAGGAAGAAGCAGCACATATGTATCAGGAAGATTTAAGGGAATGGAAGGGAGACATTACATGATTACTTCTATCAGAGTTTAAAAAACTTTGTCACCGTTATTCGTTAACTGAATGTTACGGTTTTATAAGTTTTACACAAGATTATGAAAAATGAGCGATTAAACATCTTTTCAACCAATACGTTTTGTGTTTTTGTGTATGAATAGGCAGGGGTGCCCCTGCTTTAGATTGATTTAATGCTCTCCTTAAGAGGGGGGCTGGGGGAGCACAGCTGTAAGTTCTTTAATGGGCTCACATTTCCTTTTCTTTAAGTTCTTTAATGCATTCACATATCTTTAATTATCCCTTGCTGAATGTTCATTGGAATATCTAGAATTTTCTCTATTACTCATTTCCTAAATTATTTTCGTACCAAATTTCGTTAAATTCTAGCTAGTGGTTCTCAAGAAAGAGGTGCATTTTCCGATAAAAGCTATTCCGCATTCAATCCTAATTCTTTAACTTAGCACGTATGAGCTGGACTTAACTGGTTCTTTCGATAACCAAGAAACCTCAGCGAATTGTGGAGTTCTTGCATTTCACCTTCTTAACATACATTTCTCATAAAAGACTAACATTGCTAACCATTATGGTCACAATTCGGCGCGACTTACATGAAGTGGCTTTTACCGCTGCTCTTGTACCAACGGGCTCATATCACAGCGATGCGAGTTACAGAATATGTAGTTTATATGTGCAACGTTTGACCCATGCCGAAACCGCTGAAAGTAACCTGCTTCGAAGAAGGTAGTATGCAAATAAGCTTTCAAACGATGGCTTTGCAAGAAATTTGCACAACAGATGTCTGGTCCGGCGAATGGAGTACCTAGCTCTGGAAAGACTTGGATTCACGCATTTTCGCCACCAATATTATAAGGTTTGTTTGGAATATGCCTTCGATTTCGAGAGATAGTGAAACGAAAGGTTTGCCACACTCGTTGTATTGTTGTTTATTTTTAACAGATTGCTTTCATCCGTGGTATCAATATCCCGATTGCGAATACATACAACGTTTTACGCGCTTTACAGATATTTCTTTATAAAATCGGCGGCCATGTTTGCAGACATTTTGTGGTGAAACAGCGTGCCTACTACAGACTCGTGACCGGAATTGTTGGCTATGAAACCATCAAAACACTGTGTTCAGTTATGAGAAAACCTAGTACAGATAGCGGAAGCATTGAGCAAATAAAATAATTCCTGTATTGAAGTCGAGTTTGGTTTTTGTAATCCTTGTGCGCTCGCTGAATTGCGTTAGCAAGAGCGCTCACGAATACTGTGATCGGATACCTTAATATTCATTCACATTTTTCTTTACTGGTATTAATGTGACTGCCAGTCGGAAAAGAAATCTCTAGCCGCATTCCAGATTTGTTTCGGGCTTAGAATACAGTTGATCATTGCTTTCATTATATTTGGTGGCTCTTAAAAGAGCCGTTTTGTTTTCATTGTCTTTACATAGCAAGTAAAGACAGGTCAAAATCAGCCACTGCATCTTGCTGTTGCTGTTCTGAAGCTATTGCTTCATCACAGTGAAAATTTATATATGATCTCTAAAGGTTGATGTTGGTCCACGTTTGTCATCAACTGATTTATAATAATCTCCATTTCATCATTGTACTCAAAGCCGGCCAATGACGAATCATCCTGCTCTGTCAGTTGTTTTCGTTTGGCTAGTCTCTCCCGTTGTTTCTGTGCCTTGTACAGATCGGGGTTCTCTCTTCGCCAAATTTTTTAACTGCTCGTAGTTAGCAACGGCGTTTTTCTTCTTGTATCTTTTTTTCTGTGCTTTGTACTTCTCTGGATTTTCTTTCTTCCACCTCTTTACTCTTTCCCTTGATTTTTCTGTACTGCTAGGCATGATAAAGCAAGTAGAAGAACGGTTTGAACGGCTTTCGTTCGACAACTATTTTTTATACCCTGTCAGTACAATATGATTCAAAAGAATGGTTAGTACGTCTTTTAATATGTTCAAGATTACAAACTGCCGACCTGGGATAGGAGCGCTGTATTTTGAATAGCAATAGGAACATTAAAGCGCACGGCAAGTTGCGTTGCGTAGAAAAAGTTCTGATCACATTTACAAATGTAAACAATTCGAGAATTAGAAAAATCGTGCCTTTGAAACTCTGACGAAACAAGAAGAATAAAAGTTAAAATAATTTTTTCCATCTCACCGGCACAGTTCGAGGGATAGGAGGGTACACTTAATCAGTTATACAACAAAGCGCGCTGTATTTTGAATAGCCATAGAGACAACAAAGCGCGCGGTATTTTGAATAGCTGTGGAAAAAATTAAAGCACACGGCAATTTGGTTAAGCGATAAGCCCTGAAAGGTATAAATGCTTCAGCATTTTTATTTCCAAGTATGACAACTCACGATGGAGTGCAATAAAGGGCTCGAAACTTTCAATTTTCAAGCTTTTTTGGAGAAAAGAAGAAGAAATAGGGAGAATGGCATCAAAGGAAAGGTTGATAGAATTTCGAATGAGGAAAGAATGAATAAAATGATTACCGAACTTAGCAAGGAAATGGATACGAGGAAGAGGCAATGGTGCGAATTAGCTTGTACGTACGAACAATTCAGACGAGAAGACACCGTGGAGGAGATGAAGGGAGAGTATCGACGTACTATCAAACAAACTGAACATATGATGATGGAACTTGACAGTTTTTTTATTTGGAAATTCTAATATGAATTTAGCTTGAAAAACAAGTGAAGTTTTGTAATGAAACAAAACGGCTCATTTAAGAGCCACCAAATATAATGAAAGCAATGATCAACGTAAGACACATATCGATGGATATGAGGTACACCTATTCATTTATGTAACAAACGAATGGTATTTTGAATAGCCTATAGGAACAACAAAGCACACGACAAGTTGATTAAGCAATAAGCCCTGAAAAGTATAAATACTTCAGCATTTCAAAGTATGACAACTCACGATGGAGTACGACAAAGAACTCGAAGCTTCAATTTCACAAGCGTTGAGGGAGGTTGAGAGAGATCTCTCCCTACCTGGTAACTCGTTAGTTGACGAAACCCCACTACCAAAGATTAGCGGTGAAGTGAGACTAAAGTCGATGGTGGTCCATTTGGACGAAAACTTCATGGCAAGAGTGCCTGACAGATGTATAAAACATTCCAGGGAGCTAAAACTCCGCAAAAGAGTTGCCGAGCAAGTCGAGACGATCTCGCTCCTCATGAATGGGATAGAAGTACTTCTGGACCAGTAGGTGACCATAAATCAAAAACGGCTCCTTTAGGAGCCACCACATAGTATGTCAATCCCAGTTTCTTCACCAGACATCCGGCCACCAAACAGCTCAAAGTTAGTCCACGCACCAAACTATATGGATTGGTGTTTGACAAACGTGTAGTCGACCCGGACACCTTCAAGTCCTATCCTTATGGATACACTGGGTTCAATGATGTGGACATGGAAAATGTTGAAACCTTGATGGAAATGTAAACAATTTTCCCAGCCTTTCACGTCAGCGCACACACCACGTTGGACACTCACTAATGATTCACGTTTATTGTGAAAAATGTTTATGGGCGCGGGTCACAAGGAACCACACACGTCCCGTCTGTAAAGAATTAGGACTTTTTAATAAATACAATTGTTTCTCATTTGATTTACATGTGTGTAGATTGATTCTCAATTGACATATCGGACAAGTCTGAGAGACCGATCTCAGGCCTTCGAGTCCCGTGGGCCATTTTCTCACCCCGAAACAAATTCCTAGTTATCAAAGTTAGTCACGTGGATTTTGAAGTTGCGTGACATTTTTGCGAAAACCCTGGCGTGATTTGTGTCGCCATGGAAAATCTGTGAGACCGATCCCAGTCCTCCGTTGAGACTGGTGGGAGCCGCTGCCGCCATCTTGAATTCTTAATTCACCTCCTGATTGGTCCGATTTTTCAAGACGCCATCTTGGATTTGGAAAACAATAGAGTCTATTGTTCTCGAAACAATAGCCTATTGTCTTTCTCGGCTCCTGATTGGTTACCGTCCCTATAAGCCAGGTATAGCAGTTTCCCATGTTATAAAAATCGCAAAATATTTGTATTGTAACCCTAAGATGTAAGATGTAGGCAAAGTAATATAATTCATAGCAACGCTTTTCTGAAAACAGTTTCAGGTCAACGGATATTTCTCAAATTGTTTTCATTTCGAGATTTCCTTCTCATCATTTGTGGAGACAACACTGACAGTCACTCACTTCTTTGTCTAGTCAGTTTCTCGAGAACAGCTCAAATTAGCTTTCGAATATATAATGATGCAATCAATTGCATTCATTAGCCGTCAATTAGCCCTTATTTAGCCATGTTTCTTATACGCACTATCACGAATACGAGCGGAATCAAAGGTAAGTATCAACCATGACATGATCTCTTTTTTTTTATACACCCTTTATTTCAAATAGCACAGGACTATGGCACAATAATTCAGCACATTATACAGGACTGTGTTACAATAATTCAGCACATTCTATCATTCTACATTTAACTACGTTAAACTACATTCTACAAGTTCTCTCAAGTTCTCGTGTGTTTTTGTTTTTTTTTTGTTTTTTTGCCATACATAACTCCAAGCTAATCTTTCCCTCACCACTTTGTTTGTGTTCATGCGAAAGAGTCGGCGTTGGCAAGTCTTCAAATTTGAACTTTTGTTGCAGCAGCTGTTCCACTTGGATTTGTAAAGGTTCTCATAAAACGTCTTGCCAGCATCCAAAGTTTCAAAAGGATCAGTTTTAATCACTCTACTCATTCGAAGTTTCCGAATATGCTTATTTGTACGATTTTTTTTTTCAAATTGAAAAACATCTTTGGAGTTCTTTTCACCATGCTCATGCCAAAATGCGCGGGATCTCACTAATATACCTTTAACATTTTTTCATACAATTTTTCAATTCGTTCTCGCAACACATTTAGAGTAGCTAGATTTTTCTGAGAAAGGATCTTTTTAAAAATTGAATATGCTTCTTGGAATTCCTTGTTTAACATCTGCTCCTCCACTATTTTTTCCCAACATTTATTCATTGAATATTTTCTGGAATATATCTTGACATTATATTTCAACCAATCCCCAACTGATCGCGGGTCTTCAAGATCGTTCTGTCCTTCCTGTACCCATTTAGGTATTAAGGAATTTATTCTCTCAACATTAGTCACATCACTCAGTAAGGAGCAGCTGAGTTTCCAAATCCCACTGGGACCCTTAGCTTTGGCATCAACACTCCGAAATTGTATCAGAATTAAGGAATGATCCGTTTTGATAGAAGATATTATATCGACTGAATAATCATCATCCGATAGAGAATTTGGAATTAGCCAATAATCTAGTCTAGATTCTAGTCTAGAAAATCTGAGGCTCCGATTGACTCCATGTATAACTACGTGTCGTGGGGTTTTTAATGCGCCAAATGTCATGATCATGAAAATCTAGTTCGGATTGTAGCTCTTCTATTGTGTTAATCACAGATTGCCTTGTAAAAAGGTCTCCACCTCTTTTGTCGACTGTAGGGTTTAATACGCAATCAAAATCTCTACCCATAATAATATTTTCAATGGCATCAAAATCATTTTTCACAATAGTTTGCAATAGCGAGAGATAGAAGGCAACTAATTCATTGTCTCGTTTGGGCCTTAAATATTTCCCAGAAGGGTTTACTCACCACTGAGTAAAACCTTGAGTATGAGAAATCTGCTGTATGCGTCAGTTACTTCAGCAACACAATCAAAATTATTTCGAATCAAGATCGCCACCCCACAGGCGTTGTTAGCCCTGCATGGGAGCCAAGAATGGGGCGCCTTATTCTCTTTCCACTGGCTTCATTTTTCTCGGTCGAATGAGTTTCTTGCAGAAAAATAATATCAGCTTTTTTTCTGCACAGGGTGAAAATTGTTAGAGAGGGAAAGAAGATAGTTAAAAACGATGTACTTTGAAGAGTGACCGGATATTAACAAACAACAATTCGCTAAAATTTAAATCTAGCTACTTCCTCTCTGCGTCCATTTAGTTATTGGTTTTCTCATATTTTGCCGATTGACATTGACGTATGTAGGCTGCTCATCATGAGGATCTGCATCTTGTTGTAACAAAGGAGAAGCAGCCACAGAAGATTCATTGATACAGTCTTCTTGTTTAGATTTCACAAGCGATGCGTATGAACTATCCCCTGGCACCTACACAAAACACAAGATATTATATCAGTCCGTCGGTCCCTCAGTCCGCCAATCTCCGTGTCCGTCAGACCTCAAGTGATCAAAATCGAGAACCAAAGTCCCACTGACGCATATTATCTATACTACTAGAAAGCTGAAATGCAAGCGTGCACAACACCAGAATGGACTGAGATGAGGAGGAAGAAAAAGGGGGCAGAAACTGGGGATAGTGAATGATAAAGATAAAGAGGTTGAGAAGAATAAAGGGATGAAGAGCAGAAGGAGCAGGAGGAGAAGGAGAAGAAGTAGGAAGAGAAGAGAAGACAAAAGGAAGTCAAGGACAAGGACAAAGACATCAACGGTATTAACGTCGACAACGAGGTTTTGTAATCCATAATTCTATGCTTCTGTAACAAAGGTTGATTTATTGAAGCTTTACTTGAATTACCATCATTGTACGAGGAGTCAACTTGGCATAAGCACACTCCTGTCTCGAAGCCTTGTCTATTCCCTGCCTCTGATATTCGAGTTCGACACCTTCAGGTTCTGCCTCATCAGAGAACGCAAGCTGTCTTGCCGCATTTTGTGGGTTCAACAACGACCCGTCTTGATCTTCAAGTCGGTTCCTGTTAGGAAACGGATGAGCAAAAACAGAGTATTTTACGAAAGTGTAGAGACTTATCTTGCTCTGGGGGCGGCAGGCAGGTGTAATATTGGCGGAAAGATGCGAATAGGGGAAATTTAAAGACTCTGAAGTAGTCCTAGACAAAAACTATACGCAGAAAGAAGTCTAACAGTCGAGGGAGCAATTCAAAAAGTCCCTTTTGCCTCAATGGACTAGTACTGAAGTCTCCTTGCCATTTGCATGAAGTTTACACTTTGTAAATGAAGCCGATTCAAAGGCCCTTGCACCTCCCCATCACATTACATGTGACTACCCTCACCCCCACCCCCGCCCCAACCCGGAGGTATTTTTCAGTTGTTTAGTAATAATTATTCAAAGGAAACGTCATTTTTTCCTGGAACATTGATTTTACAGACATTATTAGAATGCATGTGTTCTAGCCACAAAGCAACAGAAGAGTAGCAGAACATTTTTTATTTATTTATTACAATTGCAATTATACGCACTATTAAGCACTGCCAGGTGACCTACCCTGTACCAGCTGCCTTTCTTGTATCTAGTACAAACATAATAAGCAGTTAGAAAATAGCTCTATTAAAAGTGACAGTCGTAAAAGAATAAAGCAACCCAGTTCTGTCACTTTCAAAGTGCGATTAGGGCGTTCCCAAACAAACAGCCACGTTGCTGAGCATAAGGCAGAGTTTTCACTCAGAAAACGCGTCATATATTTTGCGTGCACACAACGCCGGAGAAATTTGAAAACGCAACAATCACTGGTGGCAGGAAACCATCACATGATTATCAAAATGGGAATTCCGTTTGAAGAGCGTTTTCGATAAGCTCCATTTTAGTGATGGATTAGTGTGGACGGTAGACGTAACAGTAGAAATAACGCTGTGTTTTCACGTTTCTCCTCCGTATTGTGGACGGGCCTAATTAACAGCTTAACAATGCGTAATGGTACTTTTCCTTTAGGTCCTCTACAAATAAAAACAAAGAAGTCAACTGACCAGAGTTTGTGTAATTTAAACCTTTTTTTTTAACTTTGTCCCTAGCGTTAATTGCCAATTAATTAGTGTTTTAAGGGATTGGCTAACCACAACGGTTACTCTTCTACGGATCATCACACTCCGTTGTCTGATCCGAATTTTCCTCTGGTAATTTTGACCTTCCGTGTGTCTTGACATAATCGATGTCGGCGTAGACCGTTGGAAACTCTCTTTTAACTGGTCCCGTGTTGCTTGTTGCTGAGTGGCTTAGGTCGGCGTAGACAAGTCCACGGTAAGGGGAAGGCTTCTGTGTATGAAGCAACGGTGTTCATTATTGGAAAGGAAAGATCAGCAATAAAAAATATATCAGGAGTAAAAACAACAACAACAAAAACAGCTACAAGGATTTCCTTTAATACATATTGCGTTCTCGTAGTGAAACACAAACCTAATTTTGCCCTATGGCTTTCTGGGTTTGTTTCCCTGTGCACGGTTTTATGTTGAAAAAATGGCTACCCCGCTTGCTTTTTACAGGGGCATGTCACGGCCAGTAAACTGGTATCGTTACTTAGACATGTGGTAAGATCTGTGACGAACATGTGAGCAGGCCATGTGAGCTCGTCTTTTCTGGCGCTCGCTATTTCGTGCTCTCAGCGTTGGATTTAAACGCTTCGACGGTAGCTTTTATCAAAATCTGAGGGAAATGTCATTGTTTATTTTATATGTTCACGACGACGACTTTGAATCGCCTTGGCTTTGGGATGGCAGCTATATTTCATTGGCTGTATTTTGATTGCATTTGTTGATTAGTTCCAGTCGCGACAGACTGCTCAGTCTTTATTCGGTCGAATATTGGTACTCTGAAGGCAAGATCCATAAGAGAGAGCCTGAACCAAGGACCGCCAATGTAAATACTGTCTACTTTATGCATCAGGGGAAATACTCGAATCAGTCGCACGGAGTCTGTTTACGATAAACGAGCACGCGATTGCAAATGTTTGCTTATATTTGTGCTAGCTATGTACTTAAAAATATATACTTTTACAAATGAGCTTTCTCGCTTAAACGTTACCAGGTTATGTGAGAATATTTAGCACGAAAACGGAAATTTGAAGGCTAATGTAAATATTTTAGTTCTATTAAACAAACTGGCGCCGTCACGCAACCTGTTTATACAGGGACCTCTTCACTGGCATGGACTTTGACAATATGCATATTTGTCTGTAAAACCTCGGTTGCTGATGTTGATGTTCCAGACTTTAGCAATACAAAGAGATTGAAAGTCAGCTAGTAAAATCATTTAAGCTAATATAAATTAAAGTGGCGGCGTCGAACGCATTCTCATAATCTTTGATCACTGCTAGTATTGTGACCTTTGTCTGACAATGTCATCAATCATGACGTCAGGCAGGTTTTTCTTTACATAATCTTCACGACATTTTGGATTGTTTTTCAAAAGACATGAAAAAATAGTTGTAAAGGAGAGGTCAAGAGAGCAATAATATTTAATTAATATTCTAAGCAATGAAAAAAATAAAGCCAGGAAAAAACACACAAACCTAACAAACAAACCTGGGGTGGTCTCTTTTTCTCGTTTGCCTTGTCGACAACGGCATACAATTGATCTTTTTTCTCGTCTCCGGAGAGTGCGTCTTGCGAGTGATTGACAGGCTTCACGGAAGAGCATCTTACGTCTGAGTGATTTGCCGGATCCGCGGAGGACGAGCGATTCACAGGTTCAGCAGCTGAATTTGGGCGAATCACAGGCTCCAAACGTTTCGAGCAAGGTGTTGTGGCATGGAAACTCGCCGCAGAGCCTCCACCTTTGTTATCTTTTTGAACAACCGCATAAACGTGATCTCTATTTTCCTGTTTTCCCGCAGTTTTAACATCCACCACTCCATGCGCCTCAAGCGTGTTGTTTGTAGCATCCAGTGGTGAGCTCTCCAATGGCATACAATATCCATCTTTAGATTGCTTTTGCTTGCCTGTTCCATCCTCGTGGGTTAAAGACTCTTCTCTATGGGTCTGAGACTTCCTGTTGGTCTGTTTAACATTAGCATAAGTGGGCCCTTCTTTGTCTCCAATGGTTTCATAAGTGTCCAGACCCGCCTCTGTTCGCGAAAGTGTTACATGTACTGTGACTTCTGCAGCAGAGCTCTCCAGGTGTCCTCCGTGTTCAACTGACTGTTGTCCTGGGCTTGAAGGTTTCTTGTAAGTGCAAAGGACACGACTTTGGACTTCACGTGATCTAAAACATTGTCATGACAATGATGGATTGACATCTTACATTACCAGAGGCTTCTATTTACCAAACTTATGAAGCGTGTCGAATTTACTAAGTGTGACAAATATCGTTCTGAAAAATTAAGCTCCAGTCATACTAATAACGAGCTCAATTTACAAATTGTCCCCGCCGATTAGTCTCAAAAGGGCTAAGATACCATTCAGCGAATTTAAGGCGATTCTAGTAAATCTATTGTCTCATAGCTTCCTCGGTCTCTAGGTTCTGATATACTCTTTTACTAAATGTAATAATAGCAGTTTTTAGTATGTACCACACAAGTGAACAGTACTTTTCGCGCACGCTGATTGGCTAGCTCGGAGGTGATTAGCCAAGTACTATTCACCTCCACCTCGGTGAATAAGTTAATTATTTTTTTTTTCAACTAGTGACTTTCGAAGTACAATATTCTCTCCCAACTTAACTTTGTGGTAAGCATTCTGTAACTTGAAAATGCCAGCTGACTTTTTCCCAAATCCTACATCCAAGATTATCGCAGGTTTTAATTGCAGCAAAGAAAGAGCAGATTGGTTACAGTACCAGCAGCACACACAAAAAATCAAATTTATGATAACAAAAACCATAGAACATGACATAAGTAGCAAATTTATATTCAAAATATATACTTACCGATTATTGCGATGTTAAAGCAAGCGAGCAACAGTGTCCCAGGGTCCGACATTGCGACTGACTGGTGGCCAATGCGACCAAAAATTGAGCGTTGGCGACCAGAAATTTAGAACTGGTCGCCAGCAGGCGACTAACCTTTTGTCCCCTCGGCATTTGAAATTCCAAGGTAAATGGGCTTTTTTTAAAAGAAAGCATAAAGCTGCCGTGGAGAATTGTAGTAAACCAAAGCGACGATTTTACGATCGCCATAATTACCCGGCGCCATATTGTTTGAGCTGCTTCTCGCAATTCTGATATCGCGAGCGAAAACGTGACGTGGCGAAAATCGTGACAAGTCTTGACGAATAAAGCGTCAGCCGAAACAGTACACGCACGCTTAACGACTTTTCGCGTGATTGGTTTTCTTTAGTTTCGTGTTTGGTGTTAGTTTTCGCGTAATTAGCTTTCTTTGTTTCGTGGCCTTTTGTATATGTTATGTTCATTTGCATTCTCTATAAGTTCAGTTCGCGCGTAATTTATTTCAGTTAGTAGCGTTTTCTAGGTTCTGTGCGTTTCGATCAGTGGATTTTCTACAGTCTGTTTTTGGGTTCGTCTTGGTCCGTCACATTCATCTTTTACCGTGTTTCAACCTTCGTTTTGGTGGAATAAATTTCTATGGAAGAAACCAGTTAAAAGCGTGTGCGACTTTAAATACTTTACCTAAATACCAGTAAACAGAGTAAATGCCAGTAACAAAACAAGAGGCCCAAAAGTGTGGCCACTTTTAACTAATGAACAGTCTATCGTGCAGTCATTATCCAACCAGAAACCAAGAGCTGCTTCTGAGCAATCAAGTTGGCTTGGTTGCGTTTTTGTTGCGTTTCGGCGAAGAACAGATACTTGAGTTGCACACTTGATTAAATCTAAGTATTGAAAGAGGGCCCCCATATGTCTAGTACACAGAACTTTACAGGAGACCAGTATAGTTCCTGCTAAATGGAAATAATAAGAAAAAAAACTCCGAAGCCTTGGCATGAACGTTGACAAACACGCTCATTGAGATGTAAGACTATGTTATCGTTACACAGCTGTTGTGAGTCTCTCCTTTAATAGCTGTATGTAATAATATTGTGTTAAATAGAAACATTTTAATTATAGTGAAAGAAAGTTTAAATTTTGTGCTTTTACTATAAACTAACGTAAATTAAAACTATTGGAGTAAAACAAAAAATTAATAAAACCAAACCAAAAAACACTTGTCATTGGCGACCAAACCCTTCCGTTTGGCGACCAAAATTTTTAGGTTAGTCGCCAATTGGCTCCCTTTGAAAAAAGTTAATTTCGGACCCTGTGTCCCCGTCAGTATTGAATATATTTAGTAAAAGAATAGTAATAAACAATTAAAAAAAAACATTAACAAACTATCAACATGGCTAAAAGTTTTGCTAAAATATGCAATAATGGAAGTGTCTTAGATTCCATGCTTACTTACTTACTTACTTGCTTACTTACTTACTTACTTACTTACTTACTTACTTACTTACTTACTTACTTACTTACTTACTTACTTACTTACTTACTTACTTACTTACTTACTTACACACTTACTTACTTAACTAACACTATGAACAGCGTAAAAAAAATGAGTTACCGTTCATGTAACTTCAGAGACAATTGGAAAGTGAAAACTGTCTCATTAATTATATCATCAGGGGCACCCAACGAGCTAATTTGTCCGAATTGATCTGGGACCATCATAGCCACGAAGTAACCAAGAGATAGGCATTTGGAAAAAAAATTCCCTTTTTCCTAAACCGAATAAACTTGTACTTCCTGGCAAGTTTACTCGTTAAATTTGCCAGCCAGCAAACATTTTAATTAATCCTATATACACACATTAAATACTTTTTGGGGTGTGGTTTGATGGCCATATCTAGACCTTCAGAGCTTATGGCGGGAAGAAGAGGGTTCGCCGAAATATTAAACAACCAAACACAAATTATTTTGCTCAAGCAGCAAGTATAGCCCACGGTGGCCGGGAACAGATATTCCAAGGAACAGAACCGGTGGGTAAAAGTAGGGATCACAAACAGTCAACAAGATTTTAAACTGTGCGAAACAAAAAGAAATCAGTATTATGGAAAAAAAAACTGTATGCTACTATGGGAATTACCTTGCTTTTTAAACTTCCGACGTCGGACATACATGACGTAAAATACGATCATGGTTATCAAAATAAGAAAGGCGAGTAAGGCCAGGACGATGACAATCACTTCGGTGTTGTTTTTGGTAGTTTCCTCTGATGGGACATCCTTCTTGACGTTCCTTGGAAGTGTCGCTAAAAAAAATCACAATTAACTGTACTGTAATTATATACCAGAACGCCTGATTTTTTTTACTTCTGGAAATAAGATCAATATCTTATGATGTGTAGGTGTAATATCTTAACAATACAGAAAAACTACAATAAACTTACTGAACAATACAATTACACGTTAAAGCTAGGGCAATTGTAAAAAGAAATCGGTTATCCAAAAACGTGTTTCTTGCTATTCAAACTTGCTATTGGGTCAGTTTAGCTAAAAGGTACAAACTCAATTTTGTTCGTACCTTGAGAATTGGACTCTGTCAATAAATATTTGAACGATGTTAATACCGGCGTGGTAGGTTCTGTTGCTGAGTCTTCGGTTCCACTCTCTGTCTGTCGTGTTGCCTCTTAAAACATTAACAAACGATTTATCAATCCGACATTATTTCTTTCAGTCTGTCCTGAATTAATTGTCGATCGATTAAAACTGAATCCCCGACGGAACCATTCCTGTAATCGTGCTTGTCATCTAGACATTCACAATTGCCACCAATCACAATAGGCCTTTTGATGCCTTTCTAACTACTCGATTTCCTTTTCACCCCTACCAGTTTTATTAATGAATTCACCACAGGCGGCCCAGACGTTGTTTGTGATTTACATACGTGACAGTATTGCGTTACGTTTTAAGCCATTTAAGAGAATGTATGAAAATGGTTCGAAAATCGCTCTAAATTCAACTTGTACTCAAGGATTTAAATGAAAGAAACTTACCTTAGTCTGCGCTTGTGTTATTTTGAAGTCTTTGTGGCAGCCGAAGCGTTCTACAGTCGTTCTAAAGCCATTTCAACGATTTAAACTTTTCCAGGTTTGCTTTCCATTAAAGTGAAACAAAAGGCTGGCGACCTGGTCGGCCGACGGTTCGAACCCGAAGCTCCATAAATTCCACTAAAATGCTCGGAGCTCGCCAAAATTGTCTCACGGCAGCCATCGATAATTCTTCTTTCTAGTTGCTTCGCCTCGGATCCCAAGGTTTATCTTATCCGCCCGAAAAACGCTCCGTTTTGAACGCTGGCTGCCCATTTCTGCTTCATTTTGATCCGTTACGATTGATCTTGGGCACGGATTTCAAAATCGTTGGCTTAGCGACCGCTCCAACACGACAAAGTCGCTCTCAACCGTAGGGAGGCACAGGTCAATTTGCTCTATGCAAATTGGACCGTATCAGGGTCCCTGGGGAAATTACACCGGAAACGGCGGGAAACTCGCCGCTTGCAGAGAAGTAATACGAGTCAATTACCGTGCTAACAAGACAGTTGCACGTCGTTGCTGTTCGTTGGTCAGTTCTACTCGAGAGCACTATCTAGTGGCATTACTTGTTAGACCTTTTGGCATTCCCATTTCTGCCCACCAAAACAGTGCTTTTCAGCGCTAAAATCGCTCAGCAAAACAGTGCTTTTCAGCGCTAAAAACGCTCAGTAGGTCTCACTAAAACAGTGCTTTTAAGCGCTAAAATCGTTCAGCAAAACAGTGCTTTTCAGCGCTAAAAACGCCCAGTAGGTCTCACTAAAACAGTGCTTTTAAGCGCTAAAATCGCTCAGTAAAACACTCGGGGTAAAACAGTGCTTTTCAGCGCTTAAATCGCTCAGTAGGTCTCAGTAAAACAGTGCTTTTAAGCGCTAAAGTAGCGTAACGTAGTTCCGGTCGTGCAGCCAGCTTTGGTGGAGCCGGTTTTGCGATGTTTTCTAAAGTGGCAAGACGCGAGGAAGATGGTATACCTCCAAAGAAAAAAAGTAAAACACAAGAGGATTCATCAGAGTGGAAAATATGGTAAATTCCCAGCATATTTTTTAACCGAAAACTGAATTAGCGAATCGTTAACGTGAAAGGAAGAGTATGTCTTAAAATTGTTATATTTCAATTCAGGGTCTTGGCCAATTATGTTT
>OZ026603.1:24758059-24783980 GCA_964020085.1 Micromussa lordhowensis | reverse complement strand
CCGTGCTAACAAGACAGTTGCACGTCGTTGCTGTTCGTTGGTCAGTTCTACTCGAGAGCACTATCTAGTGGCATTACTTGTTAGACCTTTTGGCATTCCCATTTCTGCCCACCAAAACAGTGCTTTTCAGCGCTAAAATCGCTCAGCAAAACAGTGCTTTTAAGCGCTAAAGTAGCGTAACGTAGTTCCGGTCGTGCAGCCAGCTTTGGTGGAGCCGGTTTTGCGATGTTTTCTAAAGTGGCAAGACGCGAGGAAGATGGTATACCTCCAAAGAAAAAAAGTAAAACACAAGAGGATTCATCAGAGTGGAAAATATGGTAAATTCCCAGCATATTTTTTAACCGAAAACTGAATTAGCGAATCGTTAACGTGAAAGGAAGAGTATGTCTTAAAATTGTTATATTTCAATTCAGGGTCTTGGCCAATTATGTTTACGAAGAGGGTGCCATAACTGCAATCAGTAACATCGTTCAGCATGCTGAAGAAGACAAAGAGAATCAATCTGGGAACTGTGACTGCAGTTTGGGGTTTTCTTCTCTGGGGCGTATTGTCCGAGATCTACTGAGCGATTTTAGCGCTTAAAAACACTGTTTTAGTGAGACCTACTGAGCGTTTTTAGCGCTGAAAAGCACTGTTTTGCTGAGCGATTTTAGCGCTGAAAAGCACTGTTTTGGTGGGCAGAAATGGGAATGCCAAAAGGTCTAAAAAGTAGTACCACTAGATAGTGCTCTCGAGTAGAACTGACCAACGAACAACAACGACGTGCAACTGTCTTGTTAGCACGGTAATTGACTCGTATTACTTCTCTGCAAGCGGCGTTTCCCGCCGTTTCCGGTGTAATTTCCCCAGGGACCCTGATACGGTCCAATTTGCATAGAGCAAATTGACCTGTGCCTCCCTACGGTTGAGAGCGACTTTGTCGTGTTGGAGCGGTCGCTAAGCCAACGATTTTTGAAATCCGTGCCCAAGATCAATCGTAACGGATCAAAATGAAGCAGAAATGGGCAGCCAGCGTTCAAAACGGAGCGTTTTTCGGGCGGATAAGATAAACCTTGGGATCCGAGGCGAAGCAACTAGAAAGAAGAATTATCGATGGCTGCCGTGAGGCAATTTTGGCGAGCTCCGAGCATTTTAGTGGAATTTATGGAGCTTCGGGTTCGAACCGTCGGCCGACCAGGTCGCCAGCCCGGTCAGTATAAAACACGGACTGCGGACTACGGACTACGGGCTACGGACTGGGTATAAAACACGGACTGAGGTATAAAACGCGGACTAAGCATTACGGACTGGGTATAAAATACGGACTAAGGTATAAAACGCGGACGGCTAAACTGCGTGTTATCGACAGATCGGATCGAAATCCACTAATCACAGCCCGCTAACATGACGTAAAAAGGTCAGAAGGTCACACCAGTGGCTGTGATTAGTGGATTTTGATCCGATCTGGGATGTCGATAACACGCAAGATTGACGGAAATTTTGGAAACGTTTCCGCCGGTGATTTGTTTCCAAAGTCGCGTAGGTAAATATTAAACCGTCACATTATCGATAGGATGCATTCAACTAAGTGAGAAGCTAGTCTCTTGACCGAAAATTACGCTGCCGATGTCGTTGTTTTCAATTTTCACTGCAAAAGAATCAAATGACCGTCAACCTTTCGATTGGATAAATTCAATTAAATTCAAAGCTAGTCTCTTGGCCATACTCTGGACGTATCGAACTCTAAACGAATACATTAGTGCCTGCGTTGTGATTTTGCCGATGGGCAAAATATTCAGCGCGCAGGTGATGATTTCAGGGTCTTCAATTTTTTTTCACCGCAAGAGAATGAAATGACCGTCAAACTGTCGATGGGAGAAATTCAATCGAATTTAAATATTCCTTTGTACGCGAACATACCACGTATTTAACTCTAGCTAAACCAATGAGTAACTATGCCTTCGTTGTGATTTTGCTGAATGAAAATAAAATTAAATTCACCGCGCGGTCCATTTGTTGTTGTGGTCATTATTTCCAAGTTCTTTGCCAAATGTTTTCAGCGCCACAAACTCCAAATACCGTCAGCTATCGAATGCCGGAAAAGTTCAGCTCAATGCAGAGCTAACCTTTTAAACATTGAGCGCATTGAACTGATATCGAATGTATCAATGCTGTGAGTTTTGCCGAGGTTACAAATTCCACCCCTTACTTGGCTCAGGTAACCTTAGTGGAGACAAACTTTAACTTTCCAACCCTCCCTTAATCACATCTCTGGAATCTGCTGAAATCTACAAGACATGTGACCAGCCGTAACCATGGGAACGGGGTTGTTCCTTCATGTGATCACTTGTCAAGAAATCACTATTTTATACCTTTGCCCGTGTCTTGTACCAAGCCGCGGTTGGTAGGCCGCATTTAGCCTGCAGTCCATGTTTTATACCTTAGTCCGTATTTTATACCCAGTCCGTAATGCTTTGTCCGCGTTTTATCCCTCAGTCCGTGTTTTATACCCAGTCCGTAGTCCGTAGTCCGTAGTCCGCAGTCCGTGTTTTATACTGACCGGTCGCCAGCCTTTCGTTTCACTTTAATGGAAAGCAAACCTGGAAAAGTTTAAATCGTTGAAATGGCTTTAGAACGACTGTAGAACGCCTCAGCTGCCACAAAGACTTCAAAATAACACAAGCGCAGACTAAGGTAAGTTTCTTTTATTAAAATCCTTCAGTACAAGTTGAATTTAGAGCGATTTTCGAACCATTTTCATACATTCTCTTAAATGGCTTAAAACGTAACGCAATACTGTCACGTATGTAAATCACAAACAACGTCTGGGCCGCCTGTGAATATTTTCTCGATGATTTGAAACAAAAAAAAAAAAAAAACGAAAAACGACAAGGAATATAGAGCCCGTTCTGCTCTTTGATTCTTTTCAAATGTTTATATACTTGAAGGGAAATCTTTACTCGTTTTGCATAAGTAACTCGAACGAAGAGAATAGTTGAAACTATTTTCTACCTTTTGATGGTGCTTCTGTCGATGGACTGTAGGACGTTGTTAAGCGTGCTGCTGAAGTCACTGCCGAGGATGTCTGCCTGACTGTTGTTACTAAAAAACACAATCACATATCCAGATTAAATTTCTGGTCCAATATGATGAGGCAGCCTCGTTTAACAAAGCAAACTACTTAACCTAATCGTAGAAGACTTGAAACGTGGGCTTTTGTTATCGTCTTGTTATAGTGTCTTTAAGAGTTGAGCCTAAAAGTTTCAAATTTGTCGCTTACAATACGTTAATCTTTTCCATCCTTAACTATCCTTGGTAATTCTTGGTTTATTATTATGTCTTAAGTGTTTGTCTACCTTACTAAACTACTATTTTCAATTTCCTTCAATTTCAAGGTGATTTTGTACATGGCCAAAATGCAATGACTATTCGTGCAGAATGTAAATTTAACACTTATTACACTCCAACAAAGTTTGTTCCTCCAATTTATTGTCTGAAAGAGGTCGAGACTGCCACTTGAGTAAAAGAAAAAAAAACATTCTAATGCATCATGCTCTGTAATTACCAAACCAGTGGTTGATTCTTTTCATGCATTCTAATTGGCTCTCCAAGCTCGGGATACGCACTTGAGAATCAAATTGCAGTATAGGCGGATTCATGCTGACGTCATTGTTTACATTTTTGCTAATTTGCATACGGCTTTGCGTATAGAAGGAAACATGTTAGATGAGAATTGGCTTCAGCTAGCTAAAGAGCTAGTGAAACTTAGTACATGGTGAAGTTTTTAGCTCTTTGGGTGTAATATTCAAGAAGAAATTGTCTTTCAAAAACTGCAAAATTTCTGGGTGGCAAAAGCGCTAATGAGCTCATACATTCTTTGTTAAATTTTGAGTTTTTAAACCGTTTGCACAAAAAGTATTCAATACATCAGGCTCATATTCACTGGCTGAGTTAATCGTACTATGACCTTTCAATCTTCAGAACTGATTTCTTTGTAGCTCCATCAAAAAATGAATTGCTTATGCTAACGTGGCAAATATTGTAAACAAGGATTCCCCTATATGAAGCAGCTTTCCCCAGTAACAAGAAGAAAATCACGAAAATCACGAAATTCAGCTTGGCAGCACTGAAAAGAACGATTTTATAGTTTTTAGCCTTGAAGTTGTCGGCGAAACCAATATGGCACAAAACGATTTGTTTATAATTGCATTTTACAAGAACTTCAACTGATAAAGACAATGAAATTTATGAAATGTCTTGCAGCCGGGTTTTTTTAAGTCGAAGAAGACTTAATTTTACATCTCCTTTGGAAGAATTGTCTCCGCAGTGAAATAACAAGTACCTTAAAATGTTTTCGGAAACGCGAGAGTTTCTACAACAAAAAGTCGCTTACCGCAATTTCGGGTAGCAACTGCTACTGGTTTGGTATTTAAGAAATAGAAAACATGTGCCGTGTTTCTATCGAGTTATAGAAACACGAGTGAAAGTTTGGGAAAACGAGAAATGCTGGAGGAACACGAGCCGCAGGCGAGTGTTTCCACAGCTTTTTCGAGTTCTCCCAAACTTTCACGAGTGTTTCTATATCTCGATGTAGGAACACGGAGAACATGTTTTCTATTTCTTTTAGAAAATACTGCGACGAAGAAAAAGAAAAACAGCTTGTTTACTTCGATCATCAAAATGCTAGTTCTGTGTTTCTGTCGAGTTTTATATAATAGCCCAAGTTATTCTCGCATTTTGATTGGTCCTCGCCTATGATCTATTAGAGGACAGATGCACGATTGACGTCATCATTTAAAAGCTTTTCCCTCTGTGTTTTAAAATGGCGGAAAGTTTTGAGAATTTAGATAATATTTTACATGATTGAGCAAAAGATATGTACAAAAAAGTATTGTAGAGGCATTGAACAGGTACGAGAAGCATAGTCTAGCAGGAAGAAGAAAGATAAAGCCGTTTCTCTTTTAGAAAATGGCTCAGAAGAAATACTCGAGCAGTCGACAGTCGAGCGAGATTGGTAAGCGGAAAACCTTTACTTTTTCTCGAATTTAACAAACCCAACAAACAAAACGTTTGTGACTTTAATTAATTTAATAAATTCAACTTTTCTCAGTCTCAAAATAATTGTTGACACACTGATTGATGTCGGGAATTGCGAAACATCACACATCAAAATAAACACATAACCTTGTTTTCCGATGCGAATGTTCCAGCCCTTTTCAGGGCACAGCAGCGAACAAAGTACAGCTCACTGCAGCTCACGGCCAACTGTATCGCAGCTAACAGGTGTCTCCGACACTATTTCAAACTGATTTGAGAATCACCGACCACAGAGCGAGGACACAAATTTCCACCGTCACTGGCGCTCTTTTCCGTTCAAAACTTGGATCAAATGCCCTCCAGGTTGACCGCAATCGCAAGTTTTCCGAGCGTAGTTTTTCAACTCCTGCAATATTCAAGGCAACATCCAAGCTCTTCGGCTCACGGCTGGGCTGCTCTGATGACAAAAACTGACTAGACGTATCCAGCATTTTCTTTAAGATTTGTAGATTTTCGCAGTTCAATTCTGCTTTCGCCGTAAGTTTTCATTCCACGAGAAGCGACGCTCGAGTCAAGTTTGACAGTGGCGTGATTTTCCTGGACCAATCACAATTCTTTGCTACGCATAGTAACCAATGAGATTGCGTTATTTTATATAAACAATTAACAGATTGCGTCAAATGGCTTTTTTCGTGTTCGCCGAAAAGTTGGCAAAGGCCGGTTTAATTTCGCTGAAAGATTTTAAATAAAACTGAAAGGTTTATCTATAGTAATTGTTTTGTTATTATATAAAACAAAGAGATTCCATGTTGCCGTGCGTCTGTCCAGTAATAGATCACAGAAGACGTCAAAATGTGGTAAGAACATTAGTGACACACTCGGCTATGAAGTAAGCAGGTATTTTCGACTGCTTGATGAGCGTTGGAAGGCAGGCATGACATTCCAGAGACTTGGTCTTTCAAATGAAAGGACTACAACTGCATGGAGTCCCACAACAATTGCTTTGGGCAGTATAATTTTATTTAAGGATCCTATGCAAATGTGATGATGATTTATTACATGTATGTGTACTTGTGTCGGCCTAGTTATGCTAGTGATTGATGATGTGACTACCATCCAGATCATTTATCAGAATCTTATTTTTAAGAGCAGTACATTGTGAGTGGTATTAACTGGACAAATCATACACTGTCTTCTAAGTAAGATAGGCTGAATGTTCTTGTTGGGTTGGTGATTGTTCGCCTGTCAAATAGATCCTGGCTATACACGGTTTAGATATTTTTAAATAATATGCCTTTAAAGGGTCAAGTGAAACAACTCTCTTGCTAAACTAAAGTATTGTTATAATTTGTTTGTTAGAATGGGAAATTACCCTCGTATTTTATGTGAATAGTTGTACATCTGTAGATAGTAAACAGTGCTATACATTAAATAAATCATATTTTTAGAATTAACAATCTCTTTTGTTTTTGCTGTTTTGACTGGGAAAGGGAGTGAGCGAACAATGCTGGCCGATGGCACTGAAAAACACCCGAATACTCCGTCCCAGGAAATGCAAGAAAACGCGAAGAAATTCGCGCAATTTTCCACCCATTAACTGAACAGTGAACGCCAGGAAACAAGCGTTTTCTTGAATTCACCCGAACTCACTGTCCCAGAAAATACAAGAAATTTCCTGCGAACACGGGAAGACATGCACGATATTTTCCAAAAGTTCATCGAACGGTGAACATTGGAAAACAAGCGTTTACTTGAATTCACGCGCGTTTGCTGGTACGGAAAACGGAAGAACACACGATAATTTCCGTACGTTTACCGAACGGTGAGCATTGGAAACCATGCGTTTTCTTGAATTCCCTAGAATTCGCCGTCTCGGAAAATAAAAGAAAACAGGAGAAAACTTCTGTGAACGCGAGAATACACTATGCTTTCCTTACGTTAACCGAGCGGTGAATTGTGGAAAACAGTGTGTTTTGCGAAATTTACCGGCATTTGGCGCTCTGGAAAACAAGGGAAAATGCCGGTTTTCAACTGTTAACCCTGGATGAACGTGAAGTTTTACACCGGGAAAACGTGTGTGAACGCAGGCAAACAAGACATTCGCCACGTGTTAACCGACCGCTAAATTCCAGTAAACGCGCGTTTTCCGGCGTTCACCGTAATAGAAAACTACCGGATAATGGAACGAATACTCGAATTCACCGGAAGCAAAACACTTCGAAAATCTTGGATTTTCCGATTGGTGAACACCAGAAAATGTAAGCAAATGCCACGTTTTGCGTAAATTCACTGCGCGTTTTCTAAACGGTGAACGCCATCTTTTTTGCCGTGGAAAACGCGTTTTAGCGCCAATATTTAAGGTTCGATTTCATTGGCGGAACCTATGAACAAACTCGTTTCCGTAGCATTACTTCGTTTATCCGCAAGCGTTTTCACGAAAATACGCTAGCGGAAACATACGTTTCCTTCAAGGAAACCCTACGGAAACATAGAACAAGTGGTCCGGTTCCGTCGTAACCGCAGCCACGGAAACATGAATAAACGACATGAATCCGCTACCGGGAACACAAGTTACCCGTTATGTTTCCGCAACGTTGTCACGTGTTTCCGTAAAATTTCAGTCTGCGGAATCTTAGCATTTCGTCCTGTGTGCCACTTTTTTGTTCTTACCACATTTTGACGTCATCTGTAATCTATTACTGAACAGACGCACGGCAACATGGAATCTATTGAAACACGGGTTTAAACCAATCAGCGTGCGCATTTGCTTTGGGTTATTTTCTTAAAAACAATAGTAGTTATAGAGTTGGCGGTTCCAGCTCACTTTTCCAAATCCATATACAAATACTGAATCAAACACAAAATCCAAACCACTTTCCCAAATCCGTATACAAATCTGAAAAGCCAACGCATTTTCCAACACTATTTTCAAATCTCGAAATCAAATATAGAAATTCAATCTCGAAATCTTTACCCAATACTAATGTTAATCCTTTTCCCTAAAGACTAAACCAATCATTAAACTAAACCTTCTATCATATTACTTTTGTTTTATATTCTTATGTCCGTATGCATAACTCGTCTTTCCATCTTCGTGAATGAATCTCTTATCATCAAAACAGCTTAGTGATACTTTATTTATTTCATAACTACCAAGCTCATGATTTTCACTTCTGATTGTTTTCATTTTGTGACTCATTTGTTCAGCATTGAAAAGTGTATTTTTATAGTTTTCATGCGTAATGTCTTTTTTGATAATATTCTTTTTTATTCCTTTTGCTGTCTTACCACCTTTTTGATTATCTTTCATGTAACTATACATTTTAGATCTCAAACCAACAAATTCACAAATGGGAACTCCAGCAGCTTCATCTTTGAATTAACCAATGACTTTCTTATTTGTCTTATCAAAATATTTAGAATCTTCTGAGTAGTCACTATTATCAAATCTGTCTTTATCCTTCCAAACGTCTTTGTAAAAATCTTTTGCTTTAATTTCATATGCCAAACTATCAGTATCTGTGAATAATAACTTTTTTCCCATACTTCTTTTTAATGTAGTTATAATGAAAATCATACATTAATGTCTTACTCAAATCTAAGATGCACATCCCAACATATGCCTGCCTGTTGAGAGTTAGTGTTTCTTTGATCTTGTGAACAGCTACTAGATTTTCATTGAAGATTTTACTGCTTACATAAGTTGGTTTACTGGTTAGCTTCAAAAACTTCTTTTTATCAGTTACTAATCTTACGTCAACACGTTTTCTGATATTTTCCATTGTCTTACCAAATACACTATTATTCATTAGTTTGAAAAAGTCTTTCTCAAAAGCATCTTTAGCATTCTTTCTTTTCTCAGTGTTAAAATCAATGTACTGCTTTAACCATGGTGATTGATCATATTTTAGTACTCGATGAACTTTCGTAACTTTCAATCCGAGATTCATATATAATTTCAAGTTTCTATAATGTAGAACATACTTTTCCTTATTTCCTAATGTTGGAATGAGCTTGCTGACTAATCCAAATGATATTCCATATTTCTCAGCTATTTTCTTACAATAATCAGATAACATGTCTTCTGTTACTTTTACTTTTTCTGGTCCCAATGGATAATCATTATGTAAGTCATGCAGTTCTTTTGGATATTCTAAATCAACTTCTAATATCAAACCTTTTTTTACTATCTTCTTTATATTTACCAAGATCTAATTTATCAATGTGTTCTTGCTTCATCCATTTGAATCCACCAGTTGGAAGATATTGACTCATAGCCCAACCATAGAGGTTATTAGCATCAAGATACATGATATACTTTGAGGGCGCCTTCCCATCGTATTCTTTCATGTATTTATTGTTTGCTTTTCCTTAACGGTTTGCTATATAGCTTATTCCACCACGAAGTCCTTTTTCAATAAATTGGAACATGTCAATATCTGTCATCAATTCAAGTTTAATATCAGTCATTTTCAACATTGCATCCCAAGATAATCCAGGAGATGTGAAATAATGACATGGATCTAGTTTATAATACTCAAGACATGTTTTTCTAAAGTTCTCGAAAACATCAGCCAAAAGAAGTATATCTGATTGCAAGTACAAATCATGGTATTCACCCATATTTTTCATGGAGAACATTTTCCAAACATTTTTAGCATGTTGATAATCTTCATCTGATATATGTTCATCGTTTAATAAACTATAGAATTGCATTGACCTTTGGTTCGTAATGTAGTATCTTCAAACTTCTTAAAACTATCCATGTAGTCATATGGATAAACACCTTTTCTTATCTTTAAATCAAACTTATCACCTTTGAATCGTTGTGAGGTATATTTTAATGTTTCTTTTGGTAAATTACTAACAAGTTTTTCAAGACTAGAACTCATGAATTGGAAACTATCAATAAAGGTAAGATGATTACCCAACATGAATGCCATGTATTTTTCCATATTATTTGGAATTGCTTTGATATTCATTTGACATTTTTCACCATTCTTATTTGTGTATGTATGTTTATTTACTATTTCACCAATCTCTTGCATTATGAAATGACTGTCATAACCTCTTAAATTATGGAATATAACAGGTATTTTTAATTCTTCAGGATTTACTCTTAGTTTCAGATTACATTTTTGATGAGCTGAACCTCTATATTTCCCAGTGATATGACAGTGATCTCGAACTTTGGTATCTTCATCAGTATATTTTTTATTACAAATATGACATTCTTCAGCTTTTTCAAATTTATTCTCATCATCTTTTGTCATTTTTAGTGGTTTGTTGAATTCCTTTTTCATAACTTTCTTACAATATTTGACTTCTTTTAACATATCTTCCAAGAATCCATAAACCGCTTTTTCACCTCTATATATTATCAAAGGTTTGCTGTATTTATCATCATAACAACAAACAAGTTTATAACCATATCCACAATCTGTATGTTTTTGATAAGCATTTGTATATGATTGATTATCATCTGGTTGACAATTGGATATTTTTTCTGTTATAGCTTCGAAATCAGCATATATAACAAATGGTACTTGTTGTTGTTTATGGAAATTATTGAATTGTAATATATTTTTACCTTTCTCAGGCATTTTTACTGCTTGTGTTCCATTTAGTGCGATACAGTTATCTTTATGATTATTTAATACTTTTTCAGAGCTGAAACATTGGAGACAATGCATACAGAAATGCTTCCTGTGTTCATGCTTTGTTTTGTGGAACATGAATCTATTGAAATCTTTAATCAATACATAATGTTTATTTTCATTTTCAGTTATTAATAATAGTTCCATATGATCTGCATATTTTTCTTTTGAAACATAAATTGGATATGGTTGTTTGTTTTCATATCCAAATACATTAATATTTATTTCATTTTGTTTCTCTATCTTGTTGTATTGGAAATTCAATCTCTGTATAATCTAAATTTTTAACATATTGTTTGTCAAATTTTTAATTCGTTCTGGGTATTTGTCTTGTGGATTCAAATGTCTGGTATGACACCATCTAAAGCATTCATTGTCTTCATTCTTCATATTTATTAATCCCTTTCTGCTATTTCTCAGTTCTTGTGGAAGTTCAATATATGAAGAACCTTTCATTGGTTCATATTGTACAATATTAATATAATGATTGTCAACTGATTCAACAGTCCAACCAGAACCTTCAGATATCCATTGAGCTACTAAGTTCAATATTTGTAGTTCTGATAATTGTAGTGATCCATAGATCTCTGTGTTGTTGATAATAGTTTGTGGATTGCTATTGAAATATGCTGATTTGAAAATTATTTCTCCTCCTGACATTTTTGAAAATGTTACCTTGAGCGTTTCAACCACTTTTAATCAATAATCTTTGAATCAATAATCGTCCAGATATGATGTTTAAGAGCAGCTCCGCCTAAATATCGACTAAACCGGGAAATAGCCAAAAAAATGGAATTTCTTCAAACTCGCCCAGAATGAAGTTCTTAGGGTACTAATTGCAAAAATATTACTTTAAGTTCCTTAAATCGTTTGGTGTTTTTTTAACGAATTTTCTCTTCCCGATGGCCGAAATCGGCCAAAATCGTTCGAAAATAAGCGGCATATTCGGAGACTCGTAACCTGGAAAGTAAAGGTTATTATTAAAAACTAATTACACGTCGCATTTGTACTTTCTTTCTTGTATATTTAGAGCTATTTGGATTGCGATTTGATTAGAAACCAAATATTTCACGAAATCTTGAAACCTTATGGCTCAAGACAGCTGAATGACAAGTGAATATTTAGCCCATTTTCAGCTGCCGAAAAGGCATTCTGGTACATGGATTTCCCCAAAACGGTTTATATAGTCTGAAAGAGCATGATTTCTTCTTCAAATTAGTGAAATAAAATTTTTGGGTAATTAAAATCGTGAGCGCTGAGAACGCGAAGTAAATGCAGTTCTACTTCCTTAAAACGTGACCTTTGACCCAGGAGTCACGAACCGGATAATAACCATAGACGGCAGATATGTCGTTAGTTTTAAACATTTCCTAATAAAATCGATCCGAAACAGTTACCGCAAGAAACTGGTAGAAGTACGGAATCTTCTGGTGTCTACGAAGGAGTTCAAAGTCGCATTTCTGACACAATAACTTCGTTCGTTAATAACATTAACGAGCTTCCGGTCAATAACATTTGCGAAGTTGCGATACATTGTATCTAGCCGATACTCACTTGATTGTTTATATTTATAACAGGCGAGTAGTTATATAGTTGGCGGTACGAGCACACTTCCCAGCACACTTTCCAACACACTTTTCAAAATGCTAAATCCAGCTCACTTTTCCTAACATAGAATCCAAGTTCAAATAATTTTTTCCAAATCCATATCAAACACAAAATCCAGCACACTTTTCCAAGGTCAAATCTTATCAGCTTATTCAGTCGGCTTATTCAGTCGGCTGAATCAATCCAGCGAACTTTTCCAAATCCATTTCAAACACAAAATCCAATACCAAGGTCAAACACGGAAATCAAATCCATAATTCAGTCAACTTTTTCGGCGGCTGAATCAAACATGGAAAGAATTATGTGGGTGCTATGCAAATATCTATCAATGCAGGTGATAAATTATGTATAACACCCACAGCTGCCATCCAAATATCAACCAACAAAATTTCCTATGGTAGACTAGATAATAAGATTTTAGTTCATCTACTCTGTCTGCTGATAATTTGTCTGAAATATGATTGCAATCGAAAATATTTGTTGTTATGTTATTTGGATGTCGATATTTTTAAACTGCGTGGGCGTCATTAAACGTGTTTTGAATATTAATGATACGGTTATGCTGCATCACGCACGCGTGGGATAGGTATTTTTGCACCACAAGTGGTAGAAAACTCAAAACGTATGATGTATAAGAGTTGGAGACATGATACAGTAATTCGGTGATGTATGGGGTATAGATTGGAAAGAAAAAGCGGGGGCTTTCCTCTCTATACACCATACACACCCCTCGGCATGGGAAAAACCCCCGCCTCATGCCGAGGTATAATAAATAGTAAAAAATAAAAAAAAATAAAAAAAAGTGCCTGAAGATGGTGTCGGGTTGTTGAGTAGAGCTATAGTTGTACATCTACGGCAGAAGTGCTGGTTCAACCTCAAGCCGGAGGGCAAAATAAAAAAATAACAAAAAAAACTTGGCTCACATGGTGAGTCTGCGAGTGTTCAAAGTAAATAACTTGAACGGTGTGGAGGTGGGAAAAATAAAAATAAAAATAAAACCTCTCAGGAGAGGCTGGTAGTGGGTTGTGCACAAATCAAAAAAGTCTCTCCTGAGAGGTCTGGTGGCCACCAGTTTTGTTATTTTTTGACATGTTTTTAAAAATATATCAACACTAATAATATAAGATGGATTGTAATTCTCCAAATTCATGATGAATTGAAGAATATGGAAGAGTGTACTTGTCCTTATTGTGATCAACTATTAGTAGAAGTTAACAAAGCGGCTGAGTTATGTTGTGGTGAACAGGATATTGAAGATGTAAATAGTATGAATATATGTGTGAATTGTGGTTTAGTTCACAGTTGTGATTATGTTATGGAATATTTTAACTTCTATGATGATATGCATAGGACAAGACGGAAATCGGTTTATCATCAGAAATACCGTATTGATAATGTGTTATACAGTGTATGTAGTAAGAATAATATCCAATTGACTCATGAACAAAGAGAGCAGATTCAAAAAGTGTTTGTTGAAATTAATAATGTTTTACATAAAGTTGGCGATGGACGCAAACGTATTATGAGTATCAAATATATTATCAAACAATTATTCAAGATGCTTGGGCTTCCTTACAAAGATATTAGTGTAACGAAGTCGAAGAGGACATTAAAATCTTATAAACAATATTGGGAAAAGATTCAATCATTGATAGGTGATAGAATTCAGTCGATAGTTAACGTGTGAATTTTTTATCGTATTTTATCAAATATTTGTCAACAATTGGACTACTGTCTGTGACGAAATCATCATGATTTTTCATTATGTTGTAAATATAAGATGAATTGAAATTTCCACTTCTCATCATGTATTTTATTTCATTAAGCAAATGTTGATAGCTTTGGTGGGCATATGTACGTTTGTGGATATTAAGATCGAGTTCTTTATGTATCATCCAACCCTGAATTATAATTGATGCTGTACTGATCGCCACCAAACCAACGCCGCCAGTTGCTAAACTGCTAGCGAAACCTCCAGATGCAAATATGATGGACAATGAGTTACCCAATATTCTCCATTTTTTGAGGCGTTTAGATGCTTGTTTGTACACCCAACACTTTTTGTGATATGTGTGGTAGTAAGATTTTAATTCTTCAATCTGTTCTTCCGTTAGTTCATCTGAAATATGATTACAGTTGAATATACTCTTTCGCTTTTCTTTCATATATATTGTTTATATTTTTTATATTTTGATTTTTTTGGATAAGCAATATATTAATCCAGAAATCTGACTTTAGCATAACATCATTCACATTGTTGTGTTCTTGTTTGGTTCTTTCAAAGGAGTGATTGATGTATTCGATTGTTTCACTTATCATATATATATATATATATATATATGTTATATTTTGAGCTCGAGCACCTAAATATTTTATAAAAAATGTACTGAATCCAGCTCCACCAAAAATGACATTTTCACTGCTTTGCATCTTTAATTGTATATCAGCATGATTAAAACCATTGTCTACATTAATTGGAATAACAGCGTTTATTGTGATTGGTGTCCATTTTGATTGGTTTTTAAGTCTAATAACGAATAAGTCAATTCCATTGTATCATCATGAATTATGAATTTTATTTGATTATTAATTGTGAATTTACCAATGACTTTCATATTATCTGTATAGATGACGTGATAATGTCCATCAAGTGTTATCCTAAACAATTCTGAATCATTATTTGCTGAATAAGGGTACTCATTTACTGCTGGAAATTTGACTGTCTTCACGTTGTCATGTTTTAAATGATTTGTAAAATAATAATAACCATTATTTACATTAATAGTTGCGATGTTAGCATTATTTCTCGTTACTGTATTATTAACAATGATAAATTGTTTTTCAACTTCATTTAATTGTGATTTATTGACAGCATCATTATCTGCACAGCCATCTCCAAAGTTGACTGTCTTATTACCTTTTATATCAGTCTGGCCATTTACATCTAAATTGTTTGTTACTATTTTATTTACACCGGTTATATCTTTACCGTTCATATCTATCGGTGCTGTGTATTTAATATGATCATCATCATAATAATATAATCTGTCCCAAATATGGATAGGTATATCAGAGTGAATTCCTCGAACACCATAGACAATTATATTAATCGGTGTTTTTTTGTGGTTTTTGTGATACAGACGATATCAGACCCAAATGCAAATCTATGTCAAGATCATCTATACCTGGATATATAACCCATTTGTGAAAATTAATTATTGATCTGGAATAATAACCATAATTAAAATTTGTTACTCTTGTCTTTGTATTTACTTGATTCAGAGTACCACTCACAGCATTAACACTTACATTATTTGGATTAATTTGAACGGCAAATTTCATTTCAAAGACCATTGTATAAGTACCAGTGGGTAGATAACGTAAATCAATTGACAATCGGCAGGACGATCTTTTTCAATCTGAAAAAGATATGTTTGATGATTGATGAGATGCAAAAGATTGAAATTGATGCTGGATATGAATTTGATTCTGTCATCATCTTCTTTGAACAAATTGTCAGTCATGACTTTTTTGAAGACATTTTCTTGAGAGACGGAAGAGATTAATTCTTCTTCTAAATTGTTTATCTTTTGGTCAATGATGGAGTTGATGTTGGTGTTATTGTCTGTGATTTTATTATCAATATATTTTGAAATATTATCCTCTGCTTCATTCAATTGCTTCACATTGACAGCATCATCATTTTCATTACCATCACTTAGACCTTTTATTCTGTGATTGTTCATATCAATATTGTCTTCCATTTGATCTGGATTTTTTCTGTTCAAAGCATCAGAAGATACTTCATTTATTTCTCTTTTGAGTTCCCGTCTTTGAGCATGGAAATACCCAAAATTAATAACATCATTTAGTTGAGCATTTTGAGCGGCTTGACTTGAGTCATCTTTAACAAAAGGCTTGATGTTTTTAATGGCATTTCCTCCCATATCTAGATTGCCAGTCATAGCTTTACTTCCGTCTAAAAGAAGGACATTTTTTGGTTGTTTGGCGATTTCAGCATTTACAAAAGCTTTTGATACAAGATCATTATCATCAAAAAGTCCATCATAGTAAGGTTCACAGTTTTTGATAGTATTTTGTTTTAGATCAAAATAATTACCATTTTTGTCTACTTTGAGAAATTTTTCATTCAGATATTCTTTGTTGACAACGCTTCCCAAATCTCTAACTCTAACATCATAAGCATCATCAACCTTATAATCATTTAAATTTTTCACAGAGAGGATATGATTGTTATCCATGTCTAAATCACTAGTCATGCTTCTACTACCGTCTCTTGGTAACAATGGTGTTGTATCTATATGGACTTTTGCTATTTCTGCGTTTACATATGATTTACTAGCTTTATCACGAATATTTTCAGTGTCGACATATTTTTTATTAGTGGCACTATCTAGATGTATTGGATCACCTAAACCATCAATAAGATTACCATTGAGATTCAAATTCTCAAAATAGAGAATCTTATGATTATCTTGGACATCAGGAACATTAAAAAGGGCGTGATCAAAACCAGTCTTTTGTACTCCTTTAACACATCTGCTGAAAAAGAGAAACTTGAAATTTGAGTTGCTGGAGCAATAATAACGAAATTGAAGAGTGATTTCAACATCTCTTTTAGAATTATTGAAAATTATATAAGCTTTAGCATAATTTGAAAACCAATCATGACTGAAATCAGATATTCTTGCATCACCTTCAATATTGTAAAATAAAAGGCGATCACTGTCACCATCAGTAACAATATTAGAACCATTATAACCAAAAATTTCAAAAAGAATGGAATAAGTACCCGGATCAATATTATTTGTCAATTTCACATTAGAATAAGCAAAACCATCATAAACACCTTGACGAGATATCTCTAATAAATCCAAATGATTTGTATGGTTGGTGATTGAAATGTTTGATTTAGTTAATTCTGCTTTATCACCATAATCTTTATAAAAAGTGAAACTTTGTTGTAAATTATAATTTGGAGATGAATGAACTTTTACTTTAGAAATTTCTGAATCAACATCAGTTTTATCAGCTTTTTTAGAGTTTTCAGATTCAAAATAAGCTTTTGTTGTAGCGTCATTATCTCCAGTTGGTTCTCCAACATTAGTCAATCGTTTTCCACCAATATTATAATTACCGTCATCTGTTAACTTGAACCCAACACCGGGAATACCACGCAACCCTTGTTGCGGACTCATTGTTGATGATGAAGATAATAATCCATTTGAATAACTCATTATAATATATTAGTAGATTAAATTTTTTCATTAAAATTCTTGGTTATAAATTTTCGCGGCTTATCAACGTATATGAAGCCAAATGGTTCTTCAGTTGCTTTCTCATATGATTCTTTTGGAATGCTATTTTCACGGGAAATTAGACTCCTCTCATTAGCACTTGGGAAATCATAAATGGAGAAATGTGAACAGTTCAATCTTATGTCTTTTGGCGTCTTATAGTAGCTGTGACTCAGATAAATCACACTGCAATTCTTATGTCTCCGTCTGATAAAATACTCGACCAGTGGTTTTTGGTTTTTATCACAAACATAATCATCGAATATAACAATTTTTTGTGAGTCAGATTCTAGGTTTTCAACAGGAATAATTTCATCATTTCTCGCTTCAATAACATCATAACCGACTTCATCACTTATCGGCTGGAATTTCTCCATTAGATTCTGGTACTTGGACTGCTCTAAGGTTTTCGCATAGAGATAAACTTTTATCAAAATACAGCATATTGTAGATCATATGCATTAGTGTATTTGTTTTACCTGAACCGCTTGGACCACAAATCAACATCCGAAAAAAATTATTAGGCATGAAATCATATAGTTGTTTAAAGTTTGAGACAGTATCGTCTTCGGCATCATAATTTGGTATTCTCATTATATTATATTGGTATATTAATATAACACCGTATTCAACATGGTGTTCAACATGGTGTTCAACACGGTGTTCAACACGGTGTTAAACGTTGTTTTTTATATATGATTTGCGTGTTTTTTATTTTTATTTTTATGAAACATAATAGTATAAATGAGTTTACTTAAATGGAAAGAATTTGCAAAAAGTAAAACTGAATTAGGGAATAAAATCAATTATGTTCATGATTTAATCAAAAGACATAATATTGGCCAGGAGACAAGCCAAGAGTCATTTAAGAAGGTATTTAAACCAGTGACCACCAAACTGGATGATGTCGTTCAAAGTAATTTGAGGGTGGCTGGGGTGAGAAAAAGACCAACCAAGAAAGGGGAAGTTCCAGATTACGGCATTGATATTGAGGATGAAGTTGAAGACATGAATTTGGGTTATCTTTTTGATGAACAACCTGTACCACCCCAGCAAGAGAAACAAATAGGACCAGTACCACCACCATATGAAGAATTTTATGTCTATCCTGAATATTATCAAACAAATGATGACCAAACCAATGATGACCCACCTGATTATGATGAATATCAGCCAATTGAATATGCAATTAATCCTGATTTAGAGAGAACTATATTAGACAGCAATGAGATTGATTTACCAAACTATGAAAGTGTACAAAAAACTTTAGATCAAGTCGCAGATACAAATGAGAAAAAAAAATTATGGCTTTAAACAATTTTATATCGATCCATGACTCTACGGAACGCTAACTCTGCTTGAAGTCGCACTAGTTTGCTGAAGAATGCGCAATAAATCTAAACACACGAATTGGATGAAATTGGCCACACATGTGGCGTGTTTAATATGATCCAGGACACTTAAATGTGGCAACACATTAAATCTACAAGATTCTCATTGTTCAGCAAAGGTGGGGCGAAAAAGACGCGCCCACATTTCTAAATGTAAGCGAACAATCTGATGTCCGGTAACAGGGGATGGGAGGGCGGGAAAATGTTTTCCTTCCGAGATACCGACGGTACGAGGGCCAAGGGAAGAAGGGCGAATTGCTCGAGAGAAATAGCTTTTATCCTCGAGGGAACGCCCCCTCTATCACCTGGAGTGATTACTTGACACAAACCAGGTTACAGACCATTGCGTGACCGTCATGGCTCGACATAAATAACATTATGCGTGAACATAATGTTTGGTTTTATATCGATCCATGACTCTATGGAACGCTAACTCTGCTTGAAGTCGCACTAGTTTGCTGAAGAATGCGCAATAAATCTAAACACATGAATTGGATGAAATTGGCCACACATGTGGCGTGTTTAATATGATCCAGGACACTTAAATGTGGCAACACATTAAATCTACAAGATTCTCATTGTTCAGCAAAGGTGGGGCGAAAAAGACACCACATGCCACCGGTTGTGGCAGCCCCACCAAGACAGAAGCAGAGTTAGCGTAGCGCAATAAGTCGAATAACATGAGACTTAATCTTGATGTTATACCTAATGATAAATAGAAATTGCTAGCAACAGGCCTGTTTAGCTTTAACAGGCAAGCGTGAAACCGCAGCCCTTGCCTGACCGGCTTCATTGAAAAGTAAAGAGCACGTGCAACTAATTAAGTTAAATTACGTTAGGACCTAAGGGAGCTAGTAAAGCCGCAGCCCCTGTCTGACCGACTTCACCAACAGGCGAAGGCCCGACAAAGTAAACATATATATATATTTAAAACTCAGGTGAGATAAGGATTAAGGAATGAAAGTGAAGTTGCAGCTCCTGTCTGACCAACTTCAGTAAACTCCCAGTTTTGAAAAATTGCAAATGAGAAAAGTAATATTATAGCACCCGCTTATAAGTCTCGATAAACTTTTATAAGTGGTTGTATACTGCAAATTTAAAAAGGCCGTAAAGTAGCAGCCCCTGACTGACCTACTTTAGTGGCCAAATGGTGAAAGACAGCAACATAGCAGCCCTTGTCTGACCTACGAAGCTGTCAGTAAGTACTAAAAGCCGGAAAAGAATGACTATTAAAATTAAATCAATTGGCATTGATACTTTCAGAACGAAGGTAAACCTTAAAGGCATCGGATTTCCATCGACCAAGAGCTCTAATTTGCGCGTCAGAAAAACCCTTGTCGGCAGCGTGACACGCGCCCCCGATGCGAAAACTGTGGGTTTTGTATCGACTTATGTCTAAGCCGCAATATTGGAGGCAACGCTGGAGCTCGGTATTAAATTGATACACAGTAATAGGGGTCTGATCAGAATTACAGAAAAGGGGCCCAGGTCGATTACCTCGAACCTTGCAGTACTTGAGAAGGGTTTTAACCGGGCAAAAAGAGACAGAATCATCTTGAGTAATTAGGATATCAAATGGCCGGTGGTCAGTATTATGTTTATAATCAGTGATAGTGATCTTAGCCGTGCATGGGTCGCCCTCACGCGATAAAATTTGCAGATCACGGTATTGGACAACTGAACACGCAAAGCGAGCACTCTTGGTCGAAAGCTCGCCAATTCGGAAAAGTCCATAAAAAGCAGTAAGAAACATGGCTGAAAAGAGAGTGCGTTGAAAAGCCGAAGAGTTGGTGTATTCGAGGGACCGGATGAGCTCATGCAACACTGGCCTGGTAATGGGCAGACGAATATCTGAATTTCTTTGGCGACTTAATGATGTCAATAACTTTTGTATTAAAAAAAGATTTGGTTGGATCACAAAATCCTCCGAGTTTGTGAGCGTAAGAAATGGCCGAAAGATGTAAAGTTATCGTAGAATAAGCCAATTTGCGAAAGGAAAGATATGAAATATAGAGGGGGAGACATACAGGAGATAATGGCAACGTGGGATTAGGGGAGCCATAAAATTGAGCATAAAATTGTCGAAAGACGACCCACGCGCGTTGATATGATCTCCGAGTTCCTTCGGTTAATGCTGAGCTCAACAGGCCACTCAAGTTAGAGACCAACTCTTGGGCAGTAGGTTGGCGGGTATTGTGGTTGGATTCTCGTCTACATCTGGTGAGAGTTCCTTGAACTTGGCTACCTGAGAACGTGAAATGTAATCGGCTCGAGTATTGTAAAACCCAGGAATGTGTTTTGCGTGAAATAATACATTGTGTCGGAGGCAACTTAACACTAAATCCCTAATTAACACCATAATCTTTTGATGTTTCGACGTCTGCTTATTGATAATGTCAACAACGGCGGCGTTATCAGAAAAGAATATGACACACTTATCAGTCATTAAATGTCCCCAGATGTGCAGCGCGAGGACAATAGGAAATAACTCTAAAACTGCAATGTTATAAGATCTCCACGTAACCGGCCATTCGCCGCCAAACCAGTGCTTACCAAAGACAGCCCCAAAGCCTACTGAGCCCGCTGCGTCTGTATAAAGTTCGAGGGTATGCGACGTTTCCCAAGAATCTTCGAGAAAAAATGATTTGCCGTTGAACTCGTCTAAAAACCGAATCCACAACAGAAGATCCTGTTTCAAGCCTTTACATAAACGAATGTGGTGGTGTGGCTGCCGGACGCCCTTGGTAAGATCGATCAGGCGACGAAGAAAAGCACGGCCCGGTACAATAACTTGGCAAGTAAAATTTAGTAAGCCTATTAAAGATTGAAGTTCCTTTAGCCTGACTGTTCGACGTTTATAAAAATTGTGCAAGAGCATGCGACATTTTTGAAGCTTTTCGACCGGGAGTCGCGCTTCTCCATTCACCGAATCGAGGGTAATGCCTGCAAATTGCAATACTGTATCAGGGCCTACGGTTTTTTCCGGCGCTAGAGGTACTCCTAGATGATGGCATAGAGAAACAAAGTTAACTAAGTCGGCCGCGCACCGGTCTTTGGTCTTTGCAATAAACAAAAAATCGTCTAATATGTGCAAAACAGATGAGGCACCCAGGCGATGAACAGACAACCATTCCAAAGCGGTACTAAAAGCTTCAAAAATGTTGCATGAAGAAGAAAGACCCATGGGGAGGCACCGGTCAAAGTAATACAAATTATCGAACTTCATACCCAGCAAGGAATAGTCTGCAGGATGAATTGGGATTATACGAAAAGCCGACTTAATGTCCGTTTTAGCTAAAAAAACAACCCTTCCCAATGGCTTTAATGGCTGTGATCGCATCACTAACAGATGCGTATTTCACAGTGGAACAATAGTCAGGAATAGCATCATTAACAGAATTTCCCTTTGGGTAGGATAAGTGATGAATCAAGCGAAATTCAGACGGGTCTTTCTTGGGTACAACGCCCAAAGGAGAGGTACGAAAGTTCGCAAAAGGAGGGATTCTAAAAGGACCCACAATTCGGCCTGCGTCGCATTCCTTGCGCAATTTCATTCTAGCAATAACCGGTTGGTCAAGGACACTTTTAAGATTAGGAGATTCATAAGGAAGCCGATCACCAACAAAATTAACACGAAAGCCACAACGGAAACCATCGACAAGAAAATGCTTTTTGTTTTGCTCATAGCAGTGTAAGAGGCATTCAAGCCGTTCCACCCTTACGGGGGTTACTGGCGGGCTGTGAAGGGCCTGAAACTTGAGTAGAGATTCCTTTTGGTTTAACTCCACTAGAACGCTGTTGAGGGGTTGGCACGGAGCACTGAGTTGCTGGGTGCTTGGCTCCACATTTATAGCAAACGTGTTCAAACTGACACCCTTGGCAGTGTTTTCCGGCATGAAATGCCCAACACGTTCCTCGGGGGAAAAAATTCGAACGAAAACGCTGCCGTGTTGAGGTTTGGGGCTTATTGGTGATCGACTGTGATCTCCGAAAATTAGCCGAGGCCCTTAACCAAAGTTCCCAATGTATTTGATCCCATGGATATTTATCGGGTGCAGATTGCCTCAGATAACGAAATTGTTCGTCATACCAGACCCAATCCCCGTTCGACAAAGCAATGTCACGGACTACCTCACAGTACTTCATCAACTGTGGGGTTTCACTCTGGTACCGCTCAGTATAGACCGAGACAAAAATGTTAAATGCGGAAACCCACTGTTGTATGTTAGAAACTTTGTTTGTTGCGTGGTACGGCTCAAGGGTCAGCCGCGGCTGTTTTGATGGCGCAGTGGACGGTGTCATAGATAATGCATACTTATCAACTTGAGGGCTGGATGTTAATAAGGCCCCAACTTCCACATATTCGTTAGCCCAGATTTTAGCTTTAATTTTAGAACCTACCCGGGAACTAAGATTTACGGAAACACTAGTAAAAATTTGTTTAGGTTGATTGTCGGGACCCAGAAGGAGAGAATCATTGCTTGTACCTGCACCAGTGAGGCTATTGACATGACTGTTTACAGCTGTGGTCACACTATCTGAGGACAGGTCGGCTTGAGACTGCCCTGTTACTTCAATTGACGTGCTGTCTTCGAGGGTATTTGGTCGCAAGATCTCATTGAGATTGTCCTTCGACAATGCTGTTTTCACCGCTTGCGAAATGGCTGTCGATATGGTAGCGGAGAGAGCGTTTACGTCCAAGGAAACCAACCCGGGAGTGTTGATAGTTGGTTCAGGAACAGGTGGGTCCGTTGGTGTCAGCTCTGATGTCCGCACGCGTTTATAACGTGTTTGGCGACCTATCCTTGATGGCTGTCCCGGACGCTTCTTAGGAGGCATGACTTATCGATAACAGATAAAAGTAGGTAATTAAATACGATGGAATGTAATTTAATGACGAAATAAAATCGATAAGAAAGAGTACACCTCGTAATGACAAGATGGAATTCCATCCTAAATTTTTGGTTGCAGTTAAGGTGGGGCAGCTATACAAATTCACCATAAATCTGGTTCATGAGCAATGATACGACACCGGATGGAAAAAGGAAAAAAGGCCAAGTTCCCAAAACAATGCATTACCGCCAGTGCCGAGTGCATTGGACCACTCATAAAGAGGCGGTCAAAGGATTGTACACTCATACGGCAGGGGCAAGCATAAAATAAATCTTCGCCAAAGCCATAAATCAACGTTGGACGAGCCAACAATGGTTCAAAGGAACCGAACAAGCACAGCCATTGCTCGTGGGAGTAAAACCCAACGACAACTAACATGGGCTGTGAAAACAGATAACAACTGTCAAATCAGCTTGGCTTAAACAACAAAGGAACTGGCACATCTTAAGGCAATAAAATGAAAATCATAAAATGCCTGGGCATTATAAGAGGATATTTTAAATTTGCTACATGACTTACATATGCCCGATTTGCTGCTACAACGATTGTAGGCAACGTAGAACTGCCCCCCTCAAACTACGATAGAGCTTGTATTGACCAAGCCCGTTGAGGTGTATACCGTCACGGGCCATAAAATTAGTTTTTGCCCTCCAAAATCCTTTATGACTCCAGAACACTGCATAGGGTATGGGCTCTAGCACAACTTTTAAATACCGATTTAAGAGGATCACGTTCTTGTTAAAGGTAGGAGTCCCCGTTCGGTAAATAGTTTGACAGACACATACACATTTGACGTTTAGCGAGTCATGGAGAGATCGGGTAAGATCTTCAATGGCTGACCCAACGTTCACTGCAGGAAGATGGCTTAAGTCGTTAGTGCCTAGCTGTAATATGACTATGTCAGGCATGAACTTTTCAACAACAGAAAGATCAAATTTGACGGTCTTAAGGACTGTTCTTCCCCCGACCCCGTGCCATTTGAGCTCTATTCCTTCGAGAATATGCAAGTTAGCATCTAAATCGGCATTGCGCCCTATATATTCGCGTAAACGGCGAATGAAGGAATGGCCAAGTATCAAAACACGTGTTACCGTCATATGACTTACTGGGAAACAATATAAGGGTTAAAGAGGGAACTAAACAGTCGAAAAAGAGAACAGGTACTTGCCTGACAAAAATGTTTTCCTTCCGAGATACCGACGGTACGAGGGCCAAGGGAAGAAGGGCGAATTGCTCGAGAGAAATAGCTTTTATCCTCGAGGGAACGCCCCCTCTATCACCTGGAGTGATTACTTGACACAAACCAGGTTACAGACCATTGCGTGACCGTCATGGCTCGACATAAATAACATTATGCGTGAACATAATGTTTGGTTTTATAAAAAGAGCGAACAAAAAAAAGCAACAAATTAGAGGTTACAAGTCACATAATACAAAAACATATAAAATTAATGATCCAGATATATGGAAAATGAATAAAAGAAAATTCGACATTCAAGAAACTGTGTTAAAAAGATACATCAATAACCTCACAAATCAAAAACAACAATATAAAAAAGGTTCGGGGATAAGAGGCCGAGGAATAATAAAGAAAATGGAAAAAGATAGGAATAGAATTAAAGGTTATAAAGCAGATCTTACAAAAAAATACAAAGGTGGAGCTATATCAAAAGCCAATATGCAGATGAGAAAAAAATGGTTGGATCACAATTTGGCTGTAATGAATGAATACATCAAGGATCATAAGAAGAAACTTGAATCAGAGAAGAAAACCAAAAGCCGAAGAAAACAGAGAGGTGGAAATGTCATGTTTTTCAATGATCCAAATCAGCTTCTGAAGAAATTAGAATTGATTATTGGTGAAATTCTTGCAGGAAATACGTCAATTAAAATGAGAAATATGGGAGTCAATATATTGGACACATTATTGAAAATAGCAACAATCAATGAATCACAATACAACAAGATATACAACAATTATTTTAAAATATAATATAACAGTATTATATAATGGATCGAGAGATTATACTGTCATCAT
>OZ026603.1:24732859-24757859 GCA_964020085.1 Micromussa lordhowensis | reverse complement strand
ATGACGTCAAAGGTGAAGGAAACAACACTCCTCAGAATTTCATAACTAAATTCAACAGGCCCATAATATTGGACAGAAATAACCAATATGCGGTTGGTCTGAACAAAATCATTAACATGTCATTCACATGGTTCAATGTTAACCCCTCATATAAGAATCAATTGATTAAATACACTTCTGATAGTGGTTCAACGTTGGAGGAAATCACTTTCCCAGCATGCAGGAGTCTGGAATTATACAAAATTCAATACACACATTAAAAAGACATAACAAAGATTGTCAAAGATGGTGCTAATAATAATGAGTATCCTATCACTCTTGAATTCAATGAAACAACATTTAGGGTCACGGTTATGTTAGCCAAAAACTACCAACTTGATTTAACAGCAAGTAATTTCAATGAACTAATCGGGTTCAAAAAAGAAGTGTTAAAAAATGAAATTAATACAGGATCAAATGTGCCCAATCTCAGTCAAGACACTGACATACTCAATATTCATTGTGACTTGATTAATGATTCACTTGTGGACGGTAAAGAAACAGATAGATAGATAGATAGATAGATAGTTTATTCACCTTAAAAACTTACAGCCAAGAGCTTAATTGCGATAAGGTTTACAAATACAAAATTTACAACTATACTAAATTACAACTAATTATAGAGCTTTACGAATACGCGAGGGGGGGGGGGGGTTATCCAACATAATTAGCCAATTAAAATGTTATAGAATCACCAATTCAAAAGCATGCGGCAAGTTCCTATGTAAAATAAGAAACAAAATTATTTCAAGCTCTCAATTACTATAAACGTAACTCAAGGGAAAACTATTCTTGCATCTTCCAGTTTTGCACTTCGGACGGATAAATGTTCTTTGTTCTCTCAGATAGTAGCTTGGTTGGTATTTACTTGGGAGTAGTTCGTGAAGGCTGTGAGATTAATTTATTCCTTTTCAACCAGCGTGCTTCGCCCTAGTTACTCATGCACCCTCGAACCAAGAAGAGTAACATACAATCCCACCAATAAGAATACTATACATAGTATCAGGATTCATATTACTGATGGAAAAAGAAGATTAATTGACTTGAATGGAGCAGATACATCTTTCTCATTACTCTTGAAAAAAATAGAATAATACAACATAATATTATAATGAAACCATTTGAATTCATGAGAGTTTATCATCCTAAGCTTGGTTTATTTGTGGATAAACACGTTGGGTCTGGGATTATTGTTGACAATATTTTTAAACCAATCAAGAGTGTTGCGTCATCAGTTGTTAAAAAGTTTGTCAAGCCCTTGGGTAAGAAAGCGATAGAATCAGGTATTTCACATGCAGGTGAGAGGGTAGGAAAAAAGATATCTGAGAAGTCAGGAGACCTAATAATGAAAAGACTAAGGAATATGAGGAAGGGTAATGCAGGACAAAGAGCTAAAATAGTTCCACCCATTAAACAGCAAGAAGAGAGTACATAGATGATCATCGATAGACTGATATCAGGATCTGGTTTGAAGAGAAGGAGGTAGAATAAAAATTATGTAATATAATAATATAATGGCTTTCAGAACAAGTGAATATTTACAGAGAAATGAGTTGGTTCGATATCAATCAGAAAATGTCATTGAGATTCCAGATGCTGGTCAACACCAACAAAAAACTGGGTACAAGTTCACGATTAATGACCGGTCTTCATTCTACGATTGGTATAATGCTTATTTTGAGGTACAATTCAAGTTGCAAGTATTAGCTGATGGAGCAGAAGTTCCGAATGCAACACGTTCAACAGTTATTAATGGAGCCCATTTGCTGATCAACCACATTATGATAAAGAGTGCTGGTAAGATTGTGTATGATACCAATAATCTCCATAAAGTTACGTTTGTCAAGAATCTCCTGGAATATAGTGATGATTTTAGTCGCTCAGTGGCCAAAGATAGTTTTTGGTATCTGGATGTAACAGCGGCTGACATGACCGCCGCCGAAAATACAGGGTTTGAGGCAAGACGACTTTTAACATCGCTCAACAAAAATGTTAATGTAATCATACCTCTTAATCGTTACAGTTTCTTTGAAGAGTTGTATGATAAAATGTTGCAGCCAATGCAACTCGAGTACAATATAAAGTTACAGAATGACAATGAATTAATATATAAGGTCGCTGCAGCAGCTGCTGGTCGAGTTGTTGTTAACAGATTCTTACTATGGGTCCCAAGATTGACACCAAAGGACAGCCAATACGATGAATTTATCAAATCCTTTTTGACGAATAAATCTTGGACGTATAACAGAGAAATGTATCAGGCTTCCGCACTAACACAAAGCAGTGGATTCTTCCAGATCTCCCCCAGTATTGATAATGTTAAGGCTGTTTTTGTTTATCTTCAACGAGATAAAACAAACAATGAAGATGCGAATCCATACCACTTTGACACTTTTAAACTGAATGCTGATGATGCTAACAGTTATCTGACAACGTGCAGATTGGAATATGGGAATGGAGTGTTCTACCCAGAAACTGAATACGATTCAGAATCAAAAGTAAGGATCTACAACGATTTGATGTCTTACGGTATGAGAAAGAATAATTACAACAGCGGCACTCAACTAAATGTGGCTAATTACAACTCTCTTTATTCTATCATGTATTTTGATTTATCGTATCAAACGGATAAAGTAACAAGAGATCCAAAGCAGTTGATCTTCAGGTATAAACTCAAGGCTAACAGTGCAGCTACTTTCCGTGTGCACGCCATTGTCCTATATGAGGAGGAAGGTTGGAAATGAATTGGTCATAGTATAAAAAGTATTGATGGTGATGATGATAAAATATTCCTTATTTCATATATGTTATATCATCGGAAAATTATATAACATATATTATATACGAGAAATGACTCAGCTTTTTGAAATTAAAGTAAAACTATCAGAAAATCAGAAGAAGAATATCGGTGATGCTTACCGTAAAAGGGAAACACTTGTAATCAGACTCACAGATGATTCTCTCAGTGGAAATGACACTTTATACGTTCCAGCGATGATGAAGAAGAGATTGGAGAAGAATCGCAGAGAGAAGAAAGGTATGGATATTAAGCTTTCCAAGACCAATATCAGGAAACAAGTAGGTGGTAGTTTGTTGACTTCTATTCTAGCCCTCGGACGTACATTCGGACCAACCATTGCGAAAACCTTGGGATTATCAGCTTTGAGAGGGTTAGCCAGTGAAGGCGCAAGCCGAATTGTTAAGAAAATAGCTGGAAAAGGAGTACAGAAAGGAGGTTTCCTTATACCACAAAACAAAATTGACAAACTAATTGCAAACAAGCATCTTCTATCAGCAAAACAAAAGAAAGATATAATTGAAGCCCTTCAATCAGGTTCAGGTGTTGTCATAAAACCAACAAAAACGCAATCAGGTGGTTTGCTTGGTACTTTACTCGCCAGTATTGGGATTCCCATGATATTGAACGCTTTGACTGGAAAGGGCGCTCCGAAGATTGGACTTCCCATCCCTCCTCCACAAGGGGGAAGAGGAGCTCCGAGAATGGGTATGTATAATCCACCACCTTTTATTGGAACATGGGACAAATTCGGTATGGGAATAAAAAAAAAAGGCCACCAAAAAAAAAAAAAGGGAAAAGGTCTACTATTAGGCCCAAACAGTCCATTCAATTCAATCCCACTCGTAGGAGCAATACTGTAAAACCGAAATTCTATGAAGACATCCCGATGAGCAAACATGATCTGATAAAATGGTGTAGATATCTAAATATCCCAATCAATGATGTTTTGTCAAGAGATCAAAAAGTTCCACACAACCACAAACAGGCTTTGTTTATCTACAATCTTGAACCATCATACATGAGCGGAAGTCATTGGGTAACAACTTATGTGAAAGATAATGTCATCAATTATTTTGACAGCTTTGGAATGCCTCCATTTCAAGAATTGGTAAATCATGCGAAAAGAAATAATTTAACTTTACTTCACCAAAATAATCAGATTCAAAATATAAAAACAACCACATGCGGCTACTTCTGCTTATACTTTTTAAATGAAATGAATAAGGGAAATTCATATTTTGATTTATTGAAAGTATTTAACATACATGGTACAATGAAAAATGAGAGATTCATTAAACATTATTTTAAAAATATCTAACTTATATATATAATGGTAAAATCATATTGCGTAAAACAGAAGAAACAAACTGAATGTGCTCCAGGCAGTGAACGATATGTCAACGCCAATGGTCGAACCATGATGAAATGCATTTGTGTTGAATGTGGGATAACAAAGACTAAATTCGTGAAATCTCAATCAACAGGTGGGGCCATTGCAGGATCACCAACCAAACCAGATTGTGGAATAAATAAGGTTCCCAAAGGTAAACACCTTGGAAGTAGAACTCAGTGTATTGATCAAGGTCAAGTCAGACTTTATGGGATAAATAATATCCCTAAAATTGTTCTAGAAAACATCAAAAAGGCGAAACTCACGAAGAGCCAAAAAAAGAAGTTGAATGAATTATTAAGTACAAAAAAACAGGGAAACTGATTGAGCCCTCACAAGCTGGGGGCAGTTTGTTTGATATTCATGACAGTCATTCTCTTGGTGAGATTGCTTTGAAAGGTTTGGTCAATTCTGGGGCTTACCTTGCTCGAAAGGGTGTTGCAAAAGCTATCAAATCAGATTATGCAGAGAAGAAGATAAAAAATGTTGCAAATAAGTATCTTGATCAAGTCCTTGACAGTTTCGCATCAAATATATCACCAACTGGTGGTGCAATAGATATACATAAGGCTATATTAAAAGTTGCGCCAAAGAAAGGTTTTGTGATGCCTGGGCACAGATATACAGGTCCTGGAAACCCTCTTGATCAGCAGTTAAGGTATGATCCAAATACTGGTCAGATACTTGAGATATATCAACAGCCAACAGGAAGAACAGATGCTGTCAGCATGCAACATGATGTTGATTACTCAGTTTGTGGAAACAAACCAAAAAGTAACCAAGTAAAATGTAAGAATGATGCAGATCGTAAAATGGTTAAGGCTTTTGATGCTATTCCTTGGAAAGAAAGACAATGGGGACATACAATAGCTAGCAATGCTATAGCAGCTAAGTCAAAATTAGGTATGGGTGCTAAGTCAAAAAACGTAAAAAGCCGCCGAGTGAAGAAAACTGGCAAGAAAAATTAGCTGATGAATTACATACACCCATAAAACGTAATTTCACTCGGCGGCGTGTAATCACAAATCATATTGATGAAATATGGGCAAGTGATCTAGTTGAAATGCAACAGTTCAGTAAATGGAATAAAGGTTACCGATATCTTCTAATGATTATTGATGTTTTCAGTAAATACGGTTGGATTGTACCATTGAAGGATAAGAAAGGTGAATCTGTTTTTGAAGCATTTAAAACAATATTAAACGAAGGTAGAAAACCACAGTATTTATGGGTTGATAAAGGTAAAGAATATTACAACAAACATGTGAAAGACCTCTTGGAAAAGAATAAAATAACATTATATTCAACTGAGAATGAAGAGAAGTCATCAGTAGTTGAAAGATGGAATAGAACGATTAAAACCAAGATGTGGAAGCAGTTCACTGTTCAAGGTAATACAATGTATCTCGATATGTTACCTAAAATATTGAAACAGTATAATAATACCAAACATTCAAGCATCAAAATGACACCCACAGAAGCATCCAATAAGAAGAATGAGGGAACTGTTTACTTTAATCTATATGGTGATATTGAAACATCAAAGCAGAAGCCAAAATTTAAAATAGGTGATAAAGTGCGAATATCTAAATATAAACGGAATGTATTCGATAAAGGTTAAACACCAAATTGGACAGAAGAAGTATTTACAGTTGATAAGATTCAATACACTAATCCAATATCATACAAAATAAAGGATCTAAATAATGAGACTATAGAAGGGAGTTTCTATGAACCTGAATTATTAAAAGCCAAACAAGATGTTTTCTGTATTGATAAGGTCATTCGTAGGGATCATAAGAAGAAACAAGCTTTAGTTAAATGGAAGGGATACAGTGATGATTTCAATAGTTGGATTCCAATGAAGGATTTGGTAAATACATGATAATGATATAAGTACAAATTATGTAACATATATTGTAGATAAATACAGTATGCTTGACATATTGTATTACATCAACACAGAACGTATGGAAAGTGTTGTCATTGCTATCTTGGTAGCCAAGAACATTATTGTTTTTGATTATCGCATTTTTTATTGTGAACATATTTAATTTTATTCTTCATAATTTTACCACAGTTGTCGCATTTGAATTCTTTGTTTTGCCATTTTTTTACAGCTTCCATTTGGTGTTTCTTTTTATCCTCTTCTGGGACTCTTTTTGGTCTTATATTAGAAGATTTCTTGTAATCATAAGGCAAGTCATCTTCTCTAACATATTCGAAAGTAAAAGAATGCCCATCCTTTTTCGACACACCTGATTTACAATTATTGAGACTCTCGCATACCATTTTGACAATACCCGCATTTATAACAAGGTGTTGTTGGATCGAATACATACTTTTAAAATATGTAACTTCTTTTGTATTTTTGTTGGTGGCTTTGACACATTTTCTATTTTCATGATTTTTAGCAGCAAATTTATAATCTCTATCTTTTACAGATTTCTTGCAATTCTGTTGATGTGTGATAAGTTGTAAATTGCATAAGCGATTATCCTCCTTGTCATTATTGATGTGGTCTATCACTTTACCATCCAGGATAACACCATTGAAACACTCATATATAAATCGATGGATTTGGCAAACTTTTTGTCTGTCTCCATATTTTCTTACACTACAACTAATATATCCATTTCGATTCTTATTGCCTTTGATTGGTATCTTTTTTATGATATTGATCACATTTCCATCTTCAGATGCAGCGTACAAATCATAAACTGGATGTCTAGAAAAAACACAGTCGTCAATTGTGATTTTCGTCATTATAATATAGTATTAGAAATAAATCTTTATATGAATAAATAAAATTTTTAATAATATATAAATCACAAAATAAACACACTCATTTGCTAAAATATCACTCAAATATATAAATTATATAATATATCTTTATAAAATAAATGGAAAAAATTATCAGATTTTAACACTTAAAGATTTGGCACGTATTAAAAAATAAAAGAATTATCAGATTTTAACACTTAAAGATTTGGCACGTATTAAAAAATAAAAGAATTATCAGATTTTAACACTTAAAGATTTAGCATATATTAAATTATATAAAAAAATTATCTCAACCAATTGTATGAACAAGCGCGGTTTCAAAAATCTTACCAAATCTCAATTGATCAGCTTGCTGATTAAGCAGAATTTGGAAATAAAAAAGTTGTTGCAACAAAATATACAACAGCAACCAATCCCAGCCCCTCGTAAGAGTGTCAAACAAATGGTACAAGATTATGAAGAAAACATAATTGAACCACCATTGGAATTCAGAGATGATTACAAACCAACACCAAAACCGAGGACAAAAAAACCCACACCATTGCCAAGGACTAAAATTGAAGAAAAAGCACAAGCAATGAAGGGTTACACAAAGTCTTATGAAATCAGCATCAAAAATAATAAAGATCCCTTGGAACAGTTGAAAAACACAAGAAAAGCTATTGAGTATCATATCAAGAATACACTTTCAGATATGAAAGGTTTAAAAGCAGTTGAAACCCTTAATGTAACTTTTACAAAAATGTCAGGTGAAGAATTAATATATAAATCAGCATATTTCAATAGCAAACCACAAACTATTATCAACAACACAGAAATCTATGGATCACTACAATTATCAGAACAACAAATATTGAACTTAGTAGCTCAATGGATATCTGAAGGTTCTGGTTGGACTGTTGAATCAGTTGACAATCATTATATTAATGTTGTACAATATGAACCAATGAAAGGTTCTTCATATAACAAACTACCACAAGAACTCAGAAACAGTGCAAAAGGATTGATAAATATGAAAAATGAAGATAATGAATGCTTTAGATGGTGTCATATCAGACATTTGAATCCTCAAGATAAAAACCCACAACGAATTAAAAAATCAGACAAGGAATATATTAAAAATTTAGATTCTTCTGGAATTGAATTCCCAGTAACAACCAAGCAGTATAATAAAATTGAAAAGCAAAATGAAATCAATATCAATGTATTTGGATATGAAAACAAACAACCATATCCTATCTTTGTGTCAAAAGAAAAATATGACAGACAGATGAATTTATTATTGATCACTGAAAATGATAATAAACATTATGTGCTCATCGAAGATTTTAATAGATTTATGTTCAACAAAACAAAGCATGAACATAGCAAGCATTTCTGTATGCATTGTCTTCAATGTTTCAGCTCTGAAAAAGTATTGAATAATCATAAAGATAATTGTATCGCAGTAAATGGAACACAAGCAGTAAAAATGCCTGAGAGGGGTAAAAATATATTACAATTCGATAACTTCCATAAACAACAACAAGTACCATTTGTTATCTATGCTGATTTTGAAGCTATAACAGAAAAAATATCCAATTGCAAACCAGATGATAATCAGTCATATACAAATGCTTATCAAAAGCATACAGATTGTGGATTTGGTTATAAACTTGTTTGTTGTTATGATGATAAATACAGCAAACCTTTGATAATTCATTGAGGTGAAAAAGCTGTTTATAAATTCATGGAGCAAATGTTAAAAGAAGTCAAATATTGTAAAAATGTTATGAAAAAAGAATTCAACAAACCTTTGAAAATGACAAAGAAAGATGAAGAGAAATTTAAGAAAGCTGAAGAATGTTATATTTGTAATAAAAAGTATACTGATGAAGATATTAGAGTTCGAGACCATTGTCATATAACTGGTAATTATATAGGCTCAGCTCATCAAGAATGTAATCTAAAACTAAGAGTGAATCCTGAGCAATTGAAAATACCTGTTATCTTCCATAATCTAAGAGGTTATGATAGTCATTTTATAATGCAAGAGATTGGAGCTATAGTTAAGAACCATGCATACACAAATAAGAAAGGTGAAAAATGTCGAATGAACATAAATGCAATCCCAAACAATATGGAGAAATATATGGCATTCATGTTGGGTAATCATCTTACATTTATTGATAGTTTCCAATTCATGAGTTCCAGTCTTGAAAAACTTGTTAGCAATTTACCAAAAGAAACATTAAAATATACCTCACAGCGATTCAAAGGTGATAAGTTTGATTTGATGATAAGAAAAGGTGTTTATCCATATGACTACATGGACAGTTTCAAGAAGTTTGAAGATACTGTTTCACCAACCAAAGATCAATTTTATAGTTTATTCAAAAACTCATTAATAATTCATAAGCACATGAGCCTATCAGAGACGTCAAATTGATCACGTGCATGAACCTTTATACCTGGTAAAAATGAGAACGACTACCATGATCTTTATATAAAGATCACATGTAATCTCTATATAAAGATCTCCGTGTGATCTTTATATAAAGATCTCGATCAATTGTTCTCAATGCACGCGTTTTCTCGGGTTTTCGAAGCCGCAGAAGAATTCGCATGCACGTGTTTTCTCGGGTTTTTGAAACAATAGAAAAATTCGCAGGTAGGTGCTATCGCGGATTTTTGAAGCTGTTCAAAACACTCGCAGCACGTGTTTTATCGGGGTTTAAAAACACTCGGCTACGCCTCGTGTTTTTAAACCCGATAAAACACTGCTGCTCGTGTTTTAAACAGTACTTGAACGATGAACATATATCATATGAAGATTATCAACATGCTAAAAATGTTTGGAAAATGTTCTCCATGAAAAATATGGGTGAATACCATGATTTATACTTGCAATCAGATATACTTCTTTTAGCTGATGTATTTGAAAACTTCAGAAAAAAACATGTCTTGAGTATTATAAATTAGATCCATGTCATTATTTCACATCTCCAGAATTATCTTGGGATGCTATGTTGAAGATGACAGACATCAAATTAGAATTAATGACAGATATTGATATGTTTCAGTTCATTGAAAAAGGCTTGCGTGGTGGTATTAGTTATATAGCCAATCGTTATGGTAAAGCAAATAATAAATACATGAAAGATTATAATGAGAAGGCGCGTTCAAAATATATCATGTATCTTGATGCTAATAACTTGTATGGTTGGGCTATGAGCCAATATCTTCCAACTGGTGGATTCAAATGGATGAGGCAAGAACACATTGATAAATTAGATCTTAGTAAATATAAAGAAGATAGTAAAAAAGGTTTGATATTAGAAGTTGATTTAGAATATCCAAAAGAACTGCGTGACTTACATAATGATTATCCCTTGGGAGCAGAAAAAGTTAAAGTAACAGAAAACATGTTATCTGATTATTGTAAGAAAATAGCTGAGAAATATAATACATCAGTTGGTCTTGTACAAAAACTAATACCAACACTCAAAAAAAATTGGCAATAAAAAAAATTATGTTTTACATTATCGAAATCTACAACTATATCTAAGTCTTGGACTCAAACTAGATAAGATTCATAGGGTTTTAGAATTCAGACGATCTCCATGGTTAAAACAATATATTGACTTCAATACAGAAAAAAGAAAGAATGCCCAAAATGCTTTTGAAAAAGATTTCTTCAAATTAATGAATAATAGTGTATTTGGCAAGACAATATAAGAAAAAGAGTTGATGTAAGATTAGTGACTGATAAGAAGAAGTTAACAAAGTTAGCAAGCAAACCAACTTATATCAGTAGTAAGATATTCAATGAGAACTTAGTAGCTATTCATAAGATAAAAGAAACACTTACTCTAAATAGGCCGGCATATGTTGGGATGTGCATCTTAGATTTGAGTAAGACATTAATGTATGATTTTCATTATAACTACATTAAAAAGAAGTATGGGAAAAAAGCTAAGTTATTATTCACAGATACTGATAGTTTGACATATGAAATTGAAGCAAAAGATGTTTACAAAGACTTTTGGAAGGATAAAGACAGATTTGATAATAGTGACTACTCAAAAGATTCTAAATATTTTGATAATACAAATAAGAAAGTTATTGGTAAGTTCAAAGATGAAGCTGCTGGAGTTCCCATTTGTGAATTTGTTGGTTTGCGATCTATTTGGAAAAGTTCGCTGGATTGATTCAGCCGACTGAATAAGCCGACTGAATAAGCTGATAAGATTTGACCTTGGAAAAGTGTGCTGGATTTTGTGTTTGATATGGATTTGGAAAAAATTATTTGACCTTGGATTCTATGTTAGGAAAAGTGAGCTGGATTTAGCATTTTGAAAAGTGTGTTGGAAAGTGTGCTGGAAAGTGTGCTCGTACCGCCAACTATATAACTACTCAGGCGTCGACTCGTTTTCTTGGAAAAACGTTCAGAAGGAACTGAATTCAGATTTCTCAATCTTTGCAAGTACCAATGTTTAATTTCCCACCTGCAGCTGCCGAGCGCTAATAATCGTTCAACAGAGAAAAACAACCAAACTGCACAGTTGTCATTAGCAACCTCAAAATAACATTCTCTCAAAATGTAAAGTGAAATAATGCTGGATTATTATTGACTGCCTTTCAGGACTAAATTAGAAAGTAGATTCCAGCTTCATTACCTTTCAAATATGCTTAAGTCTATTCGTTTGCGCCGACTTTATTCATTTATTTGATACATTAAATGAAAGTGAGTTCACGTTCGAATATTGACAGGTGTCGCAAATTTTGGGATAAATGTCGGTTTCAGCATCGAAACAAGTTGCGACAAGGTAATGCAATAGAATGTATTGACGGTTTTTCGATTTGCTATACTTGCCATTTACTTAAGAGAGAGAAAATGAGGTTCACGTCTAAGGGATTTTTCGCTACCTGGTGTGAGAATTGAACTGCGGGGTGTTACTAAACTGTGGATTGCAGACCGCGGAACCTACGGAACCTGCGGAACCTATATTTTTTAAACTTTAAAAAAAAAAAAAAAGGATCCGAGAAAGAAGCGATTTTGAAAACATTGAAAACTATAAAAAAAAACTGCGATAAAATACTTTTTACAAACACTGAAAAAGAACATTCAATGAAACCGACGGCGTTTCGACGTTCAAGTCACGTCATTATCAAGTCAAAAATCATAGTGAAGGTAAAATGTATAATATCAATTAAAACAGTGGTTCAATTACGGCAAAGGGCTTTACACGAATGGAGTCAGTCTGCGTGTTGAAGCTGGGATTTTGTTCCTTCATAGAAAGTTAAGTATCTCGTAGATGAGAAATAAAAAAATAATAAAGTGAAAATAATAAGTAAAATAAAAACCCAAAAACAGACTGATAACACTGTTGGAAATTTCATTTTCGGGTCTAAAGAACATTACGTCAAAAAAGAAATTTGTTTTTATCGTCGTGGACCTAGAAGTACTTGAGATTTTAAAACTGTGGCGACATATGCGTGGTGCCATATTAACCATTCGATCAACATGGCGGAATGGAAAGGAAAGTATACGTAGTAAGAGACTAGGTTATGTAAACATAAAAGAAAAAAATTCGTGATCGGGACACAAATTTTTCTTTCATTTCAGAAGACGTGTGTCGAAAGCCACTGGTAAGTTATTTACATTTTCTTTCAGTGACTAGTTTATGGCATAAGCTCAGTCAATTCGAGTTTCTGTGAGTCGTATTTCCAGTTATGTTTGTTTTTATTCGCCCTTATACTATTGCCAGATCAACTTATCAAAACAGATAAGCCATAATAATGTTATAATGATTTATGATTGGCTTTTTTTTTTTTTTTTCGTCCGAGTTCGGATATCAGTGTTTTCTCTTTATCAGATCGACTGAAGAGGAAAGCAACAGTTCATTATTTTTCATATTTTTCATTTCATTATTTTTACTTAGTATTGTAAGAGCGCCGAGGCGTAGCGAGGCGCTCCAAAAACTGTAATTATTATTATTATTATTATTATTATTATTATTATTATTATTATTATTATTATTATTCTACACCTTTACCTTTTGATCTCGGCTTGCAGACTACCTTGAGCTTGACAAGCAATTCGTGAAATATTCTTTACGAACTATATGCGCTTTTCATGAAACCCTCTAGTATAATCACCCTTTCAGATGAGCATATAATGGTGAGATTTAAGGCGTCCATATGATGTTGGGCTAACGCAACATTTATTTATAAACATGAAGATCATCCAGATAATTAGCTTTCACAAACGAAGAGCCACCATATGGAAGTGTTGTGAAATAAACCTTTTACTTACTTACTTACTTACTTTTTCACTGATGATTATTGCAGCAGCCATAATATATATATATATATAACATTCAAAAGGAACTCCAAACAAAAACGATTTTCGTATTTTAGCGTCCAGTTTTTCAAACTTAACTCAACAGCTGAAATAGCCATAATATTCAAATGCAAAACAGCGGGCACTGTCATGCGTATTTATGTTTAATTTATAAGTACTGGAACACCTAAAAGGTCCTGAAATGTATAGTAATTTCAATAGTTCCTAATGAGGAACCACTCCTAAAAGAACATCTGTTCCTTTGGTAACGAGAACTATTTTACTTTACGTAAAAAAATGTTGCACTCCTTAAACTCAGCTTGATTGACAAATTTGTTCTTTTGAAGCTCAGAACCAAAATAAACAGTATTGTATTACTATCATAGAGGGAAAGACTCAAAATCCAACAAAAAGCTGTAACAAGTTTCTCAGCTAGCACATGCACTAATAAGTCTTATGTCTTCTCTTGTGATGAGCGAGTGTATAAAAACGCGCCAACGCGTGTAAGTAAAATTGTAGTACTTGAAGTGCTGTAGTTTTGTCAGTATCGTTAGTATTATTACCATTGTTTGTACTTTAAGATCTTATAACAATTACAAAATAATATTAGAATAAATAAGTATTGTAATTGTAATGTCAGCGTTGTAACGTAAGCAATGTAAGTATTACATTGAAGAAAAAATCGAAATAGAAAGCTCTGAAAAAAGATATTGTTTACTCTGGAGTAAAAAAGTTGCAGTGTTCAGAGAAGTCTCAGTTCTTGAGTTCTCTTGTGGCTCGGTACAAGTCCAGCTCAAACTCCCGCCGCAGCTCACTGGCTTGCGCTGTGTTTACTAGTGTCTCTGCATCCAGTTGCAGGAGCCTTGCATAAAAATAAGGGTGGCGTCTCATGATACATGTAGATTGGCAGTGATAATAATGATTGGCTTCACTAGAGATCTTCAGGACTCCACTTTATCTTTGTAGGGAAGAGAACTGCATCATGTGACTCGGCCCAGTTGATCGCATATATCATGGACCGGGGTGGAAGTACGTCTAGACGTCAATGACGAAATTTCTATTCTATTTTTTATTTTACTACTCTACCTTATAGTTGAATGTTCTAAAAATCGCTTCTCCTTCGGATAGTTTCTTTTTTTTGAAAAAAAAAAGTGAAAAAATATAGGTTCCGCAAGTTCCGCAGGTTCCGCGGTCTGCAATCCTCTGTTTAGTAACACCCAACCTTGCGATGCGTTTTATCTAGCCGATACTCACCTGAATGCTTGTATTTATAGCAGACTCATTTTCTTGGAAAGACGTTCAGAAGGAACCGAATCCAGATTTCGCAACCTTTGCAAGAATTAATGTTTAAATTCCCAGCCGCCGATGGTTCATCGGCATTTAATGCCAATTGGTGTTTTGGATGGGCTCCAGGGAGGAGTAAAATTTTAACAAGTTTCATTTTGAGGGCTCAACTTATGGTCAACTTCCAATTGCTCAAATATAAAATTAGCGTTCAAGAAGAGGTGAGAGAGGTTGGCGGGTACGTTGTTATTTTGGGGTTGCTAATGACAACTGTGCAGTTTGGTTGTGTTTCTCTGTTGAACGATTATTAGCGCTCGGCAGCTGAAGGTGGGAAATTAAACATTGGTACTTGCAGAGATTGAGAAATCTGAATTCAGTTCCTTCTGAACGTTTTCCAAGAAAAACGAGTCGACGCCTGTTATAAATATAAACATTCAGGTGGGTATCGGTTAGATACAATGTATCGCAACTTCGCAAATGTTATTGACCGGAAGCTCGTTCTGAATGTTCTGATTAACGAACGAAGCTATTGTGTCAGAAATGTGACTTTGAACTCCTTCGTAGACACCAGAAGATTCCGTACTTCTACCAGTTTCTTGCAGTACCTGTTTCGGATCGATTTTATTAGAAAATGTTTAAAACTAACGACATATCTGCTGTCTATTGTTGTTATCTGGTTCGTGACGCTTGGGTCAAAGGTCACGTTTTCAGGAAGTAGAACTGCATTTACTTCGAGTTCTCAGCGCTCACGATTTTAATTACCCAAAAATTTTATTTCACTAATTTGAAGAAGAATTCATGCTTTTTCAGACTATATAAACCGTTTTGGGGAAATCCATCTACCAGAATGCCTTTTCAGCAGCTGAAAATGGGCTAAATATTCACTTGTCATTCAGCTGTCTTGAGCCATAAGGTTTCAAGATTTCGTGAAATGTTTGGTTTCTAATCAAATCGCAATCCAAATAGCTCTAAATATACAAGAAAGAAAGTACAAATGCGACGTGTAATTAGTTTTTAATAATAATCTTTGCTTTCCAGGTTACAAGTCTTCGAATATGCCGCTTATTTTCGATCTATTTTGGCCGATTTCGGCCATCGGGAAGAACAAATTCGTTAAAAAAACACTGAGCGATTTAACGAACTTGAAGTCATAATTTTGCAACTAGTGCCCTAAGAACTTCATTCTGGGCGAGCTTGAAGAAATTCCATTTTTTGGCTATTTCCCGGTTTAGTCGATATTTAGGCGGAGCTGCTCTTAAGAGCTTTTCTTGTGTTTTTAATTGTTCCAAAGGGTCTTTTTTATTTATAATGTTGATTTCATAAGAATTTGTATAACCTTTCATTGTTTCAGCTTTTTGTTCAATCTTAGTTTTTGGTAATGGAGCTGGTTTTTGCATTTTTCTTCTGTGCTCTCTTTTGATTTCATCTTCCATCATTTTTAGTTGTTCATTTTTTATCATTCTTTTTTGCTCTCTTTGATTTCATCTTCAATCATTTTGAGTTGTTCATTTTTTTTCTTAAACATTAAAGAATCTATTTTAGCATTCTTGATGATCTAAATATTCTTACTCATTTAAAATTTTGTGACTTTGTCAATTACTTTTTGTCTTGTTTTCTTTCTTAATAGACTCATCCAATTGTAGCCTAATGTTTTAGTATCTTCTAAGTAATTGGTTGATGGATTTTTGAGACTATTTTTATTGAGATTTTCAACACACTGTTCCAACTGTTTTATTTTCACATTTTGGTTCAATACCAAGTCGATTAGCTGAGATTTGGTAAGATCTTTTATAGAATTGGTATTTGACATTTTTCTGTATATATCATTGTTAGATATTTTATTTTGTTTAACCCGAAGGTCGCAGAGTTTTGGGGTTCCCAAAGGCGTAGTGTTTTTCTTTGTTGTGGTCATCATTTCTGGACAATTTATATAACGTGTCAAATCTTTAAGCCCTTTTTGAGAAATTTTTTTGTAAAGATATGTTATATAATTTATATATAAGTTAAATTTTAGCAAATATCTGCGCTTATTTTGTGATCTATATATTATTACAAATTTTATTTCATATCAAGTTCATCGATTTGTTTGGGAATGCTTCAATGGTTGTATACCAGAAGGAAAAATGATTGACCACATCAATAATAACAAAGAAGATAATCACTTATGTAATCTACAGCTTATTACACAATAGAAAAATTGTAAGAAATCAACAAAAGATAGAGATTATACATTCGTTGCCAAAAATCATGAGAATAAAAAGTGCATAAAAGCCATCAATAAAAATACAAAGGAAGTTTCATATTATAACAGTATGTATTCAATTAATCAACATCTTGGTATAAATGTTGGTATTGTTAAAATGGTATGGGAAGGTCTAAATAATTGCAAATCTGGAGTTTCAAAGAAAGATGGGCATTCTCACACATATATTAAACAAGATGAATTACCTTCTGACTACAAGAAATCCGCAAACATAAGACCAAAAAGAGTCCCAGAAGAGGATAAAAAGAAACACCAAATTGAAGCTTTCAAAAAATGGCGAAACAAGGAATTTAAATGCCAAAACTGTGATAAAATCATGAAAAACAAATCCAAATATTATCACAATAAAAAGTGTAAATAGCCAGAAACAATAATATTTTTGGCTACCAATTTGTAGCAATAAACAGCATATGTTGTATTGATTTTTTGTAACCAGATGGTTCAAAACATTCAGTTTGTTTCTTCTGTTTAACACAATATGATTTTACCATTATATATATAAGTTAGATAATTTTAAATTAATGTTTGATGAATCTTTCATTTTTCATTGTGTCATGTATGTTGAATACTTTTAATAAATCAAAATATGAATTTCCTTTATTCATACCAACTTTATTGTCCCATGTTCCAATAAAGGGTGGTGGATTATACATACCCATTCTCGGAGCTCCTCTTCCCCCTTGTGGAGGAGGGATTGGAAGTCCAATCTTGGGAGCGCCCTTTCCAGTCAAAGCGTTCAATATCATAGGAATCCCAATACTGGCGAGTAAAGCACCAAGAAAACCACCTGATTGCGTTTTTGTTGGTTTTATAACAACACCTGAACCTGATTGAAGGGCTTCCAATATATCTTTCTTTTGTTTTGCTGATAGAAGATGCTTGTTTGCAATGAGTTTGTCAATTTTGTTTTGTGGAATTAGGAAGCCTCCTATCTGTACCCCTTTTCCAGATATTTTCTTGACAATTTGGCTTGCGCCTTCACTAGCTAACCCTCCCAAAGCTGATAATCCCTAGGTTTTCGCAGTGGTTGGTCCGAATGTACGTGCGAGAGCTAGAGCAGAAGTCAATAAACTACCACCTACTTGTTTTCTGATATTGGTCTTGGAAAGCTTAATATCCATACCCTTATTCAATCTCCGATGTTTCCCCAATCTCTTCTTCATCATCGCTGGAACGTATAAAGTGTCATTTCCACTGAGAGAATCATTTGTCAGTCTGATTACAACTGTTTCCCTTTTACGGTAAGCGTCACCGATATTCTTGTTCTGATTTTCCGATAGTTTCACCTTTATTTCAAAAAGCTGAGTCATTTGTTGTATATAATATATGTTATATAATTTTTTCCGATTATATAACATATATGAAATAAGGAATATCTTAATACTTTTTACACTATGACTAATTCATTTCCAACCTTGTCGATGACAATTTCCTCCTCATATAGGACAATGGCATGCACATTGAAAGCAGCTGCACTGTTGGCATTCAGTTTATACCTGAAAATCAACTGCTTTGGATCTCTTGTTACTTTATCCGTTTGATAAATCAAAATATATGATAGAATAAAGAGAGTTGTAGTTAGCTATGTTCAGTTGAGTGCCGCTGTTGTAATTATTCTTTCTCATACCATAAGACATCAAATCGTTGTAGATCCTTACTTTTAAATCTGAATCGTATTCAGTTTCTAGGTAGAACACTCCATTTCCATATTCCAATCTGCACGTTGCCAGATAACTGTTATTATTGGCCGCATTCAGTTTATAAGTATCAAAGTGGTATGGATTCGTATTTTCATTGTTTGTTTTAGCTCGTTGAAGATAAACAAAAATAGCCTTGACATTATCAATACTGGAGGAGATCTGGAAGAATGTAAAGGCTGTCCCTTGGTGTCAATCTTGGGACCCATAGTAAGAATCTGTTGACAACCACTCGATTAGCAGGTGGTCCAGCGGCCTTATATATTAATTCAGCGTCATTCTGTAACTCTATAGTAAACTCGAATTGCATTGGGACCAACATTTTATCATATAACTCTTCAAAGAAACTGTAACGATTAAGAGGTATGATTACATTGATATCTTTGGCAGCTTCTTCACCACCATTCTCACCAACTCTTTTCGTCAAATTTCGTCTAGCCTCGAACCCTGTATTTCCGGCGGCGGTCATGTCAGCCAAATTCGCCACATCCAGATACCAAAAACTATCTTTAGCTACTGAGCGACTAAAATCATCACTATATTCCAGGAGATTCTTGACAAATGTAACTTTATGGAGATTATTAGTATCGTACCCAATCTTACCAGCACTCTTTATCATAAGGTGGTTGATCAGCGAATGGGCTCCATTGATAACTGTTGAACGTTCTGCATTTGGAACTCCTGTTCCATCAGCTAATACTTGCAACTGGAATTGTACCTCGAAATAAGCATTGTACCAATCATAGAATGAAGACCGGTCATTAATAGTGAACTTATACCCACTTTTTTGTTGGTGTTGACCATTTGCTGGAATCCGAATAACATTGTCTAGTTGATATCGAACCAACTCATTTCTCTGTAAATATTGACTTGTTCTGAAAGTCATTATACTATTATATTACATAATTCTACCTCCTTCTCTTCAAACCAGATCCTGATATCAATCTATTGATGATCATATCTGTACTCTCTTCTTGCTGTTTAACGGGTGGAACTATTTTAGCTCTCTATCTTTTTTCCTGCCCTCTCACCTGCATGTGAAATACCTGATTCTATCGCTTTCTTACCCATGGGCTTGACAAACTTTTTAACAACTGATGACGCAACACTCTTCATTGGTTTAAAAATATTGTCAACGATAATCCCGGACCCAATGTGTTTATCTACAAATAAACCAAGCTTTGGATGATAAACTCTCATGAATTCAAATGGTTTCATTATAATATTATGTTATATTATTCTACTTTTTTCAAGATTAATGAAAAAGACGTATCTGCTCCATTCAGGTTGATTAATCTTCTTTTCCCATCCGTAATATAAATCCTGATACTCTCTATAATATTCTTATTGGTGGGATTGTATGTTACTCTTTTTGGTTCGAGGGTGAATGAGTAACTAGGGCGAAGCACACTGGTTGAAAAGGAATAAATGATTTCTTGTTTCTGTTTCTTGACCGTCTACAAGTGATTCATTAATAAGGTCGCAATGAATATTAAGAACCTCTGTATCCTGACTGAGATTGGGCACATATGATCCTATATTAATTTCATTTTTTAGCACTTCCTTTTTGAACCCAATTAGTTCATTGAAATTACTTGCTGTTAAATCAAGTTGGTAATTTTTGGCTAACATAACCGTTACCCTGAATGTTGTTTTATTGAATTCAAGAGTGATAGGATACTCATTATTATTAGCACCATCTTTGACAATCTTCGTTATGTCCATGATGTGTGTATAGAAGCCTTTATAATTCCACTCGGACTCCTGCTGGGAAAGTGATTTCCTCAAACGTTGAACCACTATCAGAACTGTATTTGATCAATTGATTCTTATATGAGGGATTCACATTGGACCATGTGAATGACATGTTAATGATTCGGTTTAGACCAACCGCATATTGGGAATTGCTATCCAATATTATAGGCCTGTTGAATTTAGTTGTAAAATTCTGAGAAGTGTTGTTTCCTTGACCTTTGACGCTATATGATGACAATACAATCTCTCGATCCATTTATATAATACTGTTATATGATATTTTAAAATATTTATTGTATATCTTGTTGTATTGCGGTCTATTGATTGTTGACATTCTCAATAATGTGTCCAATATATTGACTCCCATATTTCTCATTTTAATTGATGTATTTCCTGCAATAATTTCACCAATAATCAATTTCAATTTCTTGAGAAGCTGATTTGGATCATTGAAAAACATGACATTTCCACCTCTCCGTTTTCTTCTTCGGCCCTTGATACCAGAACCTTTGATTGTTGCTACTTTAGTCTTATAATGCGATATGTATTGATTCAAAGTAACTCTTGCATCGTCCAACCGTTTGTTCATAACCTGCCTTTCAGCTTCTGATATTTCCCCCTTATTGTACTTTTTTGTAACATTTGTTTTGAAGCCCCTTAATTGATTCCGTTTGAATTTGGCATCTTTTATAATCTTGTTGAGATATGTCTTAGTTTTTTGGTTTGTCATTTCCGGCTGATTAAGAACCTTATCCACATTTTCATAATTCGAAATACCAATATCATTCAATATCATTAGTCATATCTTCATCATCTATTGTATAATCAACTTCTTCATCGTCATCATATTCAGGTGGCAGCTCTTGAGGATCTTGGGGAAAATATTGAGAATCGACAAATATCTCCTTCTTCCCTTCCAAAATATCCGCCAATGATTCTTCATATGTTGGCTGTTTTGGTACAAGTTGTTTTTCTTGCTGTGGTGGTACATAATCACCAAGATCAATCAGACCTTCTACATCCATGTCTTCATATGGATCAACTTCAGGCATATAGTCAATGCCATGATCCTGAACTTCCCCTTTCTTCAGTGGTCTTTTTCTCCTTTGAGGTATCCTTGAATCCAAATTACTATCAATTAAATCATCTAATTTACTTGTCGCTGGTTTGAATACCTTCTCAAATGATTCTTGGCTTGTCTCCTGGCCAATCTTATGTCTCTTGATTAAATCATGGGCATAATTGATTTTATTCCCTAATTCAGTTTTACTTTTTGCAAGTTCTTTCCATTTAAGTAAACTCATTTATTGTTATATTATTATGTCACATAAAAATGACAAATCATATATGAAAAACAACGTTGAACACTGTGTTGAACACCGTATTGAACGCCATGTTGAACACTATGTTGAACACCATGTTGAATTAATATACCAATATAATATAATGAGAATACCAAATTATGAGTGAGGTGCGATATTGCGGAAAATTAATTCAGTTTTCCAAAGAACGAGGCATCATACAATGAGCTCTTTTGTTTTTTAATGAGGTGCAAATGAGATGCAAGGTGTTTTTCTGCAATCCCGCACCTTAGACTGACAAATTATGATGTTGAAGACGATGTGGTCTCAAACTTTAGACAATTATACGATTTCATGCCAAATCAATGTTTCGGATGCTGGTTTGCGGCCCAAGCGGTTCGGGGGAAAACAAACACACTAATGCATTTGATCTACAATCTACTGTATTTTGATAAAGTTTATCTCTACGCGAAAAACTTAGAGCAGTCCAGGTACCAGAATCTTATGAATATGTTCCAACCAATAAGTAATGAAGCTGGTTATGATGTCATTGAAGCAAACAGTGATGAGATTATTCCCGTTGAAAACCTTGACAGTGACTCACAGAAAATTGTCATTTTCGATGATTATGTTTGTGATAAAAACCAAAAACCACTGATCGACTATTTTATACGAGGGTGACATAAAAATTGCAGTGTGATTTATCTGAGTCAAAGCTACTATAAGACACCAAAAGACATAAGATTGAACTGTTCACATTTCTCTATTTACGAATTCCCAAGTGCTAATGAGAGGAGTCTAATTTGCCGTGAAAACAGTATTCCAAAAGAATTATAGGAGAAAGCAATCAAAGAACCATTTAGTTTCATATACGTTGATAAGCCACGAAAATTTATAACCAAGAATTTCAATGAAAAAATTTAATCTACCAATATAGTATAATGAGTTATTCAAATGGATTATTATCTTCATCATCAACAATGAGTCCGCAACAAGGGTTACGTGGTATTCCTGGTGTTGGGTTCAAGTTAACAGATGTTGGTAATTATGATATTGATGGAAAACAATTGACTAATGTTGGAGAACCAACTGGAGATGGTGACGCTACAACAAAAGTTGTTTTTCTTGCTGTGGTGGTACATAATCACCAAGATCAATCAGACCTTCTACATCCATGTCTTCATATGGATCAACTTCAGGCATATAGTCAATGCCATGATCCTGAACTTCCCCTTTCTTCAGTGGTCTTTTTCTCCTTTGAGGTATCCTTGAATCCAAATTACTATCAATTAAATCATCTAATTTACTTGTCGCTGGTTTGAATACCTTCTCAAATGATTCTTGGCTTGTCTCCTGGCCAATCTTATGTCTCTTGATTAAATCATGGGCATAATTGATTTTATTCCCTAATTCAGTTTTACTTTTTGCAAGTTCTTTCCATTTAAGTAAACTCATTTATTGTTATATTATTATGTCACATAAAAATGACAAATCATATATGAAAAACAACGTTGAACACTGTGTTGAACACCGTGTTGAACGCCATGTTGAACACTATGTTGAACACCATGTTGAATTAATATACCAATATAATATAATGAGAATACCAAATTATGAGTGAGGTGCGATATTGCGGAAAATTAATTCAGTTTTCCAAAGAACGAGGCATCATACAATGAGCTCTTTTGTTTTTTAATGAGGTGCAAATGAGATGCAAGGTGTTTTTCTGCAATCCCGCACCTTAGACCAAATTATGATGTTGAAGACGATGTGGTCTCAAACTTTAGACAATTATACGATTTCATGCCAAATCAATGTTTCGGATGCTGGTTTGCGGCCCAAGCGGTTCGGGGGAAAACAAACACACTAATGCATTTGATCTACAATCTACTGTATTTTGATAAAGTTTATCTCTACGCGAAAAACTTAGAGCAGTCCAGGTACCAGAATCTTATGAATATGTTCCAACCAATAAGTAATGAAGCTGGTTATGATGTCATTGAAGCAAACAGTGATGAGATTATTCCCGTTGAAAACCTTGACAGTGACTCACAGAAAATTGTCATTTTCGATGATTATGTTTGTGATAAAAACCAAAAACCACTGATCGACTATTTTATACGAGGGTGACATAAAAATTGCAGTGTGATTTATCTGAGTCAAAGCTACTATAAGACACCAAAAGACATAAGATTGAACTGTTCACATTTCTCTATTTACGAATTCCCAAGTGCTAATGAGAGGAGTCTAATTTGCCGTGAAAACAGTATTCCAAAAGAATTATAGGAGAAAGCAATCAAAGAACCATTTAGTTTCATATACGTTGATAAGCCACGAAAATTTATAACCAAGAATTTCAATGAAAAAATTTAATCTACCAATATAGTATAATGAGTTATTCAAATGGATTATTATCTTCATCATCAACAATGAGTCCGCAACAAGGGTTACGTGGTATTCCTGGTGTTGGGTTCAAGTTAACAGATGTTGGTAATTATGATATTGATGGAAAACAATTGACTAATGTTGGAGAACCAACTGGAGATGGTGACGCTACAACAAAAGCTTATTTTGAACCTGAAAACTCTAAAAAAGCTGATAAAACTTATGTTGATTCAGAAATTTCTAAAGTAAAAGTTCATTCATCTCCAAATTATCATTTACAACAAAGTTTCACTTTTTATAAAGATTATGGTGATAAAGCAGAATTAACTAAATCAAACATTTCAATCACCAACCATACAAATCATTTGGGTTTATTAGAAATATCTCGACAAGGTGTTAAAGATGGTTTTGCTTATTCTAATGTGAAATTGACAAACAATATTAATCCAGGTACTTATTCAATTCTTTTTGAAATTTTTGGTTATAATGGTACCAATATCGTTACTGATGGTCAAAATGATCGTCTATTATTTTACAATGTTGAAGGTGATCCAATAATTAATGATTTTAATCATGATTGCTTTTCAAATTATGCTAAAGCGTATGTAATTTTCAATAATTCTAAAAGAGATGTTGACATCACTCTTCAATTTCGTTATTATGGCTCCAGCAACTCAAATTTCAAGTTTCTCTTTTTCAGCAGATGTGTTAAAGGAGTACAAAAGACTAGTTTTGATCATACCATTTTAAGTGTTATTGATGTTCAAGATAATCATAAGATTCTCTATTTTGAGAATTTGAATCTCAATGGTAATCTTATTGATGGTTTAGGTGATCCTATACATCTCGATAGTGCCACTACTAAAAAATATGTCGACACTGAAAATATTCGACAAGATATTGCTATTAATGATAAAGCTAGTAAATCATATGTAGATGCAGAAATAGCAAAAGCCCATATAGACACAACACCATTG
>OZ026603.1:24690280-24727780 GCA_964020085.1 Micromussa lordhowensis | reverse complement strand
TGAAAATGCTAACACTTCAGCTTAAGTTCATGTTTGGATGAATAGATCGCAGCATGTATGAAATTAGCGTGTTGTACGGTTTTTCTTTTTTTGATTATTCTACAAGCTTTAGTAACGACGATTTCTCTTCATTTATTAATTCGACCAAGGAGGCGAGACTGCTGAGAAATGAAGAAGTTAAAATTAAGTTGTCACAATTAATCGTCCAGATTTCCTAACTTTCACCTACTGAATTAAGGACAAAAACAAGAGTTGTGAAAGTCAAGCACGATCTCCTTCACATCGTTTCACAGGTAAATCAGAACAAAACAAACCACTACTCTTTCACACTGAAATCTACGCGAATTAAGACGACGGCTTGACGGACATCCTCGTATTGTTCGTGGCGCATTGCAATCTGGTAAAAAGTGACGACGTGCAATCTGGTTAAATGCAATGCATTCTGGTAAAAAGTGATGAATTCGAGAATTCGTATCCCCTTCTATATATTCTTCTTAAATCCTGAGTACTCGAATTTTTAAAATTGTTGGGAGATCGGCATGGGTGACAAGGGTGAACAAACATTAAAAACAATGTTCGAAAACGCAACGGGACATTTTTTGACAAAATCCCTCGTGAATTAATAAGTCTTTGTTTGGCGCTAAAGCTATTGTTTAAAGATCTCCTTTTAAGGCCATATTTGCGACAGCAAACAAAAAGCATTGTTTTTTAATGTGATCAGCTTTTCTTGATACGAGCCAGTTGACTCCAACTTCCGATAATTACCTCGCCGCCGATCATCGGCGAGACTTTCGTGCCATTATTATACAGACAGAATAACTTCACCGCTGATCATGGGCGAGATTTTCGCGCCATTATTGTACAGACAGAATTACCTCACCGATGAACATAGGCGAGTAAGCTGTTCTATGCAAGTGTTAACATGGCGTAATTTTTGCCGTTCTCTATATTGAAAGAATCGCATATTATTTGTTCGTCTGATCACCGTCTATCCAGTAACCATTTGAATGAGTCAAAAACGATTTTCATGTTTAGAATAGTTAACAAGGTGCTATTTGAAAAAAAGAAAAGACCCAGTGAAGTCGCAATCAAAGCATAATAATTTGTAAGACATACCCTCTTGGTCATTGCTGTTAACGGGACTCTCGCAGATATATCCGTGTTTTTTTTTTACAGTACAGCTCAAGTCGTTAAACAGTCCATAGTCGTCCCTGTAATCCTTATACATAACCGCGCAATTTTCGTTATCACTACTGGGTTCGTCTTTAGCCCAAGGAAACTCTCCTTTGGTATCGTTGACTTTGCTGTTATCGCTTATCCATCTCCACGCTCCAGACGTATATTCCAGGCCGATGAAATATTCAGGTGTTTCCATTTTTTGAATAGTATCTTTCAAGAAGATCCATTCCTTTGTACTTTCAATGGAAACAAGATCGCTTCCAGTATCCTGGCAATTTCGCCGGCTTTGTTTCCAATTCGCCCATTTTTTCCCAGAGATTTTATGAAATGTGTAACTCGAATTACCAAGGACAAAGGGCGAGCTTGTCCTTCCTAATCGAATGAAATCAGGAATAGTATTAACAAATATTATGGTTAGTTCCTTTCTAAATTTTTCTTTTACCCTATTCAGACGGGAAGAAGGCGGGAAATGACCACACTGACTTCAACACCTTTTTTTTTTTTAGTAGAAACCTGCAAGCTTGTTTTTACATTAAAAAAATATTTGTATTATCCAAATTGTACTGGTGGGACGATTTCACTCCATCACTGAGTCAATTCCTGTTATACATTCGACACCCCTGCGGGGAGCGAGAGATCAGTGGGAAAAAAACGAGATCGTTTCCTTTATTATTATTTCTTTGAGTGCACCCTAAAGGATACATTGACGGCTACGAATGATGACGTTTCGTCATCAACGCCCTAAGTGAGACAAGAATTCTTGATTTGTACCCGAGAACACGGGAACCCTTACCTTTTCATATACCTTATTAAAGGAAATTAACGATGCACTTTATTAACGCGATTTTAAGAAAATCGCGTTAATTTAATGCCTCTTAATTTACGTCGATGTTAATTTCAATCACATTATTTTACACCACTGTTATTATATAATGCCCTAGAGTCACTATCTGTATGACAGTTCTTCTTTAAGAATTGATTTGCGTAAAATAAAGTTAGGCGCATAGTGTTTTCGAAAATTTCGCGTTAATTTGATGGATGTAAACCTAACGTTTGGAAAATTCGCGTTAATTTTGTGTAAAGTAAATTTCTTCGCGTTGTCAAGGTGCATCGTTAATTTTCTATAATAAGGTAAGATCCCCCCCCCCCCCCGGGTTCAAACGTCGCGCAGTCCAAGGCAGTTTTACAGTCGATTGAACTGTGTCAAAGTAGTTATTCTTTGAATTTCTGACACAAGTACTCAATATCTTACCGCAGAAATGATCTACATGGTATAGATTTTCACATGAAAGTTTCTATATGCAGAAGCTATTTATATAAAAAGCTAATTTCCCGAAGGTTTCCGCTTATACAGGTTAACTGTACTCGATTGCCGAAAACTGAGGAGATATTGAAAATAATGAAATTGATAAGCTATATGAATTTTCGAATTATGTATGATTCAAGCCCTAAACAAAGTTTTGGACGATCAACAGCCAAGAGAATTGAGGAGAATTCGAACGAAGCGTATTGCTATTATTTATATAGTATTGTAAATAAATGCTTCAAAGATGAATACAGACATGGCGAAATGATTGGAACAAACTAGTTGACAAAAAAGACTGTTTCAAGCCAACAGGACACACATAATTTCTATTGCACGCTTTAGTCTTCGTCAAGTCCAAGAGTACAAAAACTAGTAATACGAGAGCCGGATAACTCGAACTGATCGCATAACGCAACTGATGGACAAAAACAATGACTATTGTAACAACAGGATATTCAAGCGTAAACCCAGCTGAACAGGGATTAATTTCGTTAAACGGACGAGACGCGGTGCTGTCCTTGTGGTATCATGACTCTACGTTGGATAATTTTTCTCTCTCAAAAGGTAACAAAGAAAGAAAAAAAATATTGATATCGTCTGGGAAAATAAAGAACGAAAAACATAGGAATGAAAAAGAGAATTCGAATTACGTTTTGCTAGTGAGCATTAACTTTAACTTAACCTATGGATTAAAACCTCAAGTCAGTGGGATCAAAATTGTCACTGTTTACAGACGATCCACTTTCCAAGTTGAGAGGCTCACAGCCACTTTCATCTAACTTGACGCTTCCATGGCAGCATTTATTTGTTAGGCATACTTTTCTAAATGTGTAACATTCTAGCTTTGAAAACGGAACTTGTAGGGTTTCTTAGGATTATTTAAATGATTTCGATTACTGATAATCAATTTGAGTCATTTCGGGTCGTTTACTGACTTAGGAAATCAAGAAATCGAAAATGGCGGTGATCCATGCTGCAGGAGAGAAGAATCCCGGGGTCGGGGTCGATAAAATGTTCCTCCATTTACCTCTTTTTCGGCTACCACAAACCAATGTCAACTCTTCTGGCTTTTCGTTTTTGCTGTTTCCGAATAGTTTTCTTTTTTAAATTTCATTACAAAGTTGCTCCTCTTTGCCTCCAATTATCACGGTCTGAAACGTTAGCGTGGAAATAACATTGGCACCAAAGTGACACTGAGTTCCGTAAACAAATTAAAATACATCAAATTTGGTGAAATAAAGATCAAATATCTACTCACCAACATTCCTTTGTTCGGCTAAACTGAAAAGCAGGACAAGAACAACTATCGTGAACGTAAAGGAAATTCTCTCCATCCTAATATGATTTGGCGCGTGCGAAGTTCCAGTAAACTGATCAAAAGCAACATAACGAAAGACCCGAGTCAGATTCAACTTAAAGGTAACGCTTCAGCCACTCGGGAAGTTATTTGCCAATATTAGCGCTAACACGCTTGCAACTGCTACTGCAAAACCGAAACACTCAACAATATGAAGTATAACAAAAACATAGGGAAAACGTCAAGTAAAATTACCGTGCGCCAAAAATGATATCCTTCAAAATAATTTTAGATGATATTGTCTGACAGAAAAGTAATGGAACAATGATTTAAGATATCTCTGCACTATTTATGCGCTGGAGAACAGTAATGAAAAACACTTTCACGATATCAGTAATAATAAAATAATAACCGTTACTCTTACTATACATCATGACTAAGACGGTATGCTAAGCATAGCAAGTACAGTGTACTGTAGATTCTCTATATATGCGTCTGAAAACAAATAAAACGGAAATTTGTTGCGTGGAATTGTTTCAAGTCCCTGCATGACGCATACGGCGGCAGGAACTTGTAGCTGACGCGAAGTCTGAGTTTCAAAATACCGTACTTTTAAGCCAAATGACGACTTTTGCAGACATCTTACAACCGTTTTTACCATTAAATTGTATATTAGGCCACCTAATGCCCCAGAGCCTTTCGATTTTTCAAACGCTTTTCTTCCGCCACAGAATGAAAGCAATACCAAACTCCCGCTAAGCACTCCTGTCAACAAAGATTCTTCAGTTAAGGTACGTGTTCAATAAGTCAGCATTCCCTTGCATCTGTGTGCTGTTTGATTAAACTTATCAGCAGGGGAATCCCCCCCCCCCCCCAATCAAAACAAAACAAATATCTATTATATATAATCATCGATCCCTGCGGAGTGAGTGGCTGGCTGAGTTTGGTTTTCATTAATTTGTCTGAAACAAGATAAAAAAATGATGAAAGCCTTCACGGCGATAAGTAAGTACATACATTCTAATACGAAAGCAATTTACAAGACATTGATAAACGCGATCAAGGAACCACTCTAAAAGCCTTAATTAATTGTAAAATGAAGTTTAAGATCAATATTTCTTACGTGCAATCGAGGTAAGGGGTGTTCTTTTCGATTTTTTTTTTCTTTATAAACTCTTGTGAATCCTGAATTTCTAAGCTAGGAACTCGGAATTCACGAACAAAGGAACATGCTTCCAGTGTTGGTATTAGCGTCATGAAAGTGTGAAAGGAAGTTGAATTGTGTCCAGGCCTAACGAAGAACGTTTCGATTAAGAAGCCGTGTGCAGAAGTATCATTCTTAAAGAGTGATAGCGTAGGTAGAAAGAGTTTATAGCAGTTGTTTGGGAAAGAAACAATTCGTTCGTTCGCACACTCCCTCCGTCAGTCAATCAGTCGATGGGTTGTAAACGTTTTTGTAGTTATTCTGATGACCAGATTATTTAGCGTGAGACCGCGATATTGGTTCAGAGAGCAATGAACTGATCTTTCTCGCTAAGAGTAGAGCTGAAGTGTTCCCAATTCAAAGACTATTTGATATGCAAATAATTCGATGGGCGAGTGATTCGATTCATCGTTAGCTCTGACAGCTTTTAACCAAAGCGTTGCCAAAATTCATGAGCGAGGGTTTCACTTTCAAAAGAGTTTTCATCCTGCAAATTGTTTTAAATCTCCATATTGGCTCATTTTCTTAACTTATTACGGTAGTACTAAGACTGGAACATCTTCACTATTCACTGCTTGTGTAAACGCATATAAAATACACAATAACAGCTCCAAATTCCACTCCTGGACTCAAGCCCCCGAGCTTTAGATTACCGCATCTAAAATTCTTGCGCCAAGACTAAAATCTTACCACTTCGTAAACCTGCAACTCATTAACTATTCATAAAGACCTCACAATCAACCGCTGATTAGTTTCCCACCGCTGCAGGCTGAGATTATTCGCACAGCGAGCTTCGGATTGACATTTGTTTTCTGATGGAAATCACTCAATAATGGATATTTTAGATATTGGACAATTTTTTTGTTTTTTTACTCTCCAACGGAAAAGGACTCGCATCATTTGTTTTGCGAGAAAGCACTTTGTTTGCAGTTCTAAAACCTAAGCGACTCGCCATTTTGATCGGTTTGGGGCCCGCTCCCGCATGAGGAACGAAGGAACGAAGGAACGAAGGAACGAAGGAACGAAGGAACGAAGGAACGAAGGAACGAAGGAACGAAGGAACGAAGGAACGAAGAAACTAAGGAACAAAAGAACGAAGGAAGGAAGAAACTAAGGAACAAAAGAACGAAGGAACGAAAAAACGAAGGAACGAAGGAACGAAGGAACGAAGGAACGAAGGAACGAAGGAACGAAGGAACGAAGGAACGAAGGAACGAAGGAACGAAGGAACGAAGGAACGAAGGAACGAAGGAACGAAGGAACGAAGGAACGAAGGAACGAAGGAACGAAGGAACGAAGGAACGAAGGAACGAAGGAACGAAGGAACGAAGGAACGAAGGAACGAAGGAACGAAGGAACGAAGGAACGAAGGAACGAAGGAAGGAAGGAAGGAAGGAACGAAGGAACGAAGGAACGAAGGAACGAAGGAACGAAGGAACGAAGGAACGAAGGAACGAAGGAACGAAGGAACGAAGGAACGAAGGAACGAAGGAACGAAGGAACGAAGGAACGAAGGAACGAAGGAACGAAGGAACGAAGGAACGAAGGAACGAAGGAACGAAGGAACGAAGGAACGAAGGAACGAAGGAACGAAGGAACGAAGGAACGAAGGAACGAAGGAACGAAGGAACGAAGGAACGAAGGAAGGAAGGAAGGAAGGAACGAAGGAACGAAGGAACGAAGGAACGAAGGAACGAAGGAACGAAGGAACGAAGGAACGAAGGAACGAAGGAACGAAGGAACGAAGGAACGAAGGAACGAAGGAACGAAGGAACGAAGGAACGAAGGAACGAAGGAACGAAGGAACGAAGGAACGAAGGAACGAAGGAACGAAGGAACGAAAGAACGAAGGAACGAAGGAACGAAGGAACGAACGAACGAAGGAACGAAGGAACGAAGGAACGAAGGAACGAAGGAACGAAGGAACGAAGGAACGAAGGAACGAAGGAACGAAGGAGTCCACTCCTGGACTCAAGCCCCCGAGCTTTAGATTACCGCATCTAAAATTCTTGCGCCAAGACTAAAATCTTACCACTTCGTAAACCTGCAACTCATTAACTATTCATAAAGACCTCACAATCAACCGCTGATTAGTTTCCCACCGCTGCAGGCTGAGATTATTTGCACAGCGAGCTTCGGATTGACATTTGTTTTCTGATGGAAATCACTCAATAATGGATATTTTAGATATTGGACAATTTTTTTGTTTTTTTACTTTCCAACGGAAAAGGACTCGCATCATTTGTTTTGCGAGAAAGCACTTTGTTTGCAGTTCTAAAACCTAAGCGACTCGCCATTTTGATCGGTTTGGGGCCCGCTCCCGCATGAGGAACGAAGGAACGAAGGAACGAAGGAACGAAGGAACGAAGGAACGAAGGAACGAAGGAACGAAGGAACGAAGGAACGAAGGAACGAAGGAACGAAGGAACGAAGAAACGAAGGAACGAAGGAACGAAGGAACGAAGGAACGAAGGAACGAAGGAACGAAGGAACGAAGGAAACGAAGGGAACGAAGGGAACGAAGGGAATGAAGGAACGAAGGAACGAAGGAACGAAGAAACGAAGGAACGAAGGAACGAAGGAACGAAGGAACGAAGGAACGAAGGAACGAAGGAACGAAGGAACGAAGGAACGAAGGAACGAAGGAACGAAGGAACGAAGGAACGAAGGAACGAAGGAACGAAGGAACGAAGGAACGAAGGAACGAAGGAACGAAGGAACGAAGGAACGAAGGAACGAAGGAACGAAGGAACGAAGGAACGAAGGAACGAAGGAACGAAGGAACGAAGGAACGAAGGAACGAAGGAACGAAGGAACGAAGGAACGAAGGAACGAAGGAACGAAGGAACGAAGGAACGAAGGAACGAAGGAACGAAGGAACGAAGGAACGAAGGAACGAAGGAACGAAGGAACGAAGGAACGAAGGAACGAAGGAACGAAGGAACGAAGGAACGAAGGAACGAAGGAACGAAGGAACGAAGGAACGAAGGAACGAAGGAACGAAGGAACGAAGGAACGAAGGAACGAAGGAACGAAGGAACGAAGGAACGAAGGAACGAAGGAACGAAGGAACGAAGGAACGAAGGAACGAAGGAACGAAGGAACGAAGGAACGAAGGAACGAAGGAACGAAGGAACGAAGGAACGAAGGAACGAAGGAACGAAGGAACGAAGGAACGAAGGAACGAAGGAAAGAAGGAACGAAGGAACGAAGGAACGAAGGAACGAAGGGGCGAAGGGGCGAAGGGGCGAATGGACGAAGGGACCAAGGGAGGAAGGGAGGAAGGGACGAAGGGACGAAGGAACGAAGGAACGAAGGAACGAAGGAACGAAGGAACGAAGGAACGAAGGAACGAAGGAACGAAGGAACGAAGGAACGAAGGAACGAAGGAACGAAGGAACGAAGGAACGAAGGGAACGAAGGGAACGAAGGGAACGAAGGGAACGAAGGAACGAAGGAACGAAGGAACGAAGGAACGAAGGAACGAAGAAACGAAGGAACGAAGGGACGAAGGGACGAAGTAACGAAGGAACGAAGGAACGAAGGGACGAAGGAGCAAAGGAGCAAAGAAGCGAAGGGGCAAAGGGACGAAGGGACGAAGGGACGAAAAAACGAAGGAACGAAGAAAGGAAGGAACGAAGGAACGTGGGAACGAAGGGACGAAGGAACGAAGGAAGGAAGGAACGTAAGAACGAAGGAACGAAGGAACGAAGGAACAAAGGAACGAAGGAACGAAGGAACGAAGGAACGAAGGAACGAAGGAACAAAGGAACGAAGGAACGAAGGAACGAAGGAACGAAGGAACGAAGGAACGAAGGAACGAAGGAACGAAGGAACGAAGGAACGAAGGAACGAAGGAACGAAGGAACGAAGGAACGAAGGAACCAAGGAACGAAGGAACGAAGGAACGAAGGAACGAAGGAACCAAGGAACGAAGGAACGAAGGAACGAAGGAACGAAGGAACGAAGGAACGAAGGAACGAAGAAACGAAGGGACGAAGGGACGAAGGGACGAAGGGACGAAGGGACGAAGGGACGAAGGGACGAAGGAACGAAGGAACCAAGGAACGAAGGGACGAAGGGACGAAGGGACGAAGGGACGAAGGGACGAACGAACAAGGGAACGAAGGAACGAAGGGACTAAGGGACGAAGGGACGAAGGGACGAAGGGACGAAGGGACGAAGGGACGAAGGGACGAAGGGACGAAGGGACGAAGGGACGAAGGGACGAAGGGACGAAGGGACGAAGGGACGAAGGGACGAAGGGACGAAGGAACGAAGGAACGAAGGAACGAAGGAACGAAGGAACAAAGGACCGAAGGAACGAAGGAACGAAGGAACGAAGGAACGAAGGAACGAAGGGACGAAGGGACGAAGGGACGAAGGGACGAAGGGACGAAGGGACGAAGGGACGAAGGAACGAACGAACAAGGGAACGAAGGAACGAAGGGACTAAGGGACGAAGGGACGAAGGGACAAAGGGACGAAGGGACGAAGGGACGAAGGGACGAAGGGACGAAGGGACGAAGGAACGAAGGAACGAAGGAACAAAGGAACGAAGGAACCAAGGAACCAAGGAACCAAGGAACCAAGGAACGAGGGAACGAAGGAACGAAGGAACGAAGGAACGAAGGAACGAAGGAACGAAGGAACGAAGGAACGAAGGAACGAAGGAACGAAGGAACGAAGGAACGAAGGAACGAAGGGACGAAGGGACGAAGGGACGAAGGGACGAAGGGACGAAGGGACGAAGGGACGAAGGGACGAAGGAACGAAGGAACCAAGGAACGAAGGGACGAAGGGACGAAGGGACGAAGGGACGAACGAACAAGGGAACGAAGGAACGAAGGGACTAAGGGACGAAGGGACGAAGGGACGAAGGGACGAAGGGACGAAGGGACGAAGGGACGAAGGGACGAAGGGACGAAGGGACGAAGGGACGAAGGGACGAAGGGACGAAGGGACGAAGGGACGAAGGGACGAAGGGACGAAGGAACGAAGGAACGAAGGAACGAAGGAACGAAGGAACGAAGGAACGAAGGAACGAAGGAACGAAGGAACGAAGGAACGAAGGAACGAAGGAACGAAGGAACGAAGGAACGAAGGGACTAAGGGACGAAGGGACGAAGGGACGAAGGAACGAAGGAACCAAGGAACGAAGGGACGAAGGGACGAAGGGACGAAGGGACGAAGGAACGAACGAACAAGGGAACGAAGGAACGAAGGGACTAAGGGACGAAGGGACGAAGGGACAAAGGGACGAAGGGACGAAGGGACGAAGGGACGAAGGGACGAAGGGACGAAGGAACGAAGGAACGAAGGAACAAAGGAACGAAGGAACCAAGGAACCAAGGAACCAAGGAACGAAGGAACGAGGGAACGAAGGAACGAAGGAACGAAGGAACGAAGGAACGAAGGAACGAAGGAACGAAGGAACGAAGGAACGAAGGAACGAAGGAACGAAGGACCGAAGGAACGAAGGAACGAAGGAACGAAGGAACGAATGGACGAAGGGACGAAGGGACGAAGGGACGAAGGGACGAAGGAACGAACGAACAAGGGAACGAAGGAACGAAGGGACTAAGGGACGAAGGGACAAAGGGACGAAGGGACGAAGGGACGAAGGGACGAAGGGACGAAGGGACGAAGGAACGAAGGAACGAAGGAACGAAGGAACAAAGGAACGAAGGAACCAAGGAACCAAGGAACCAAGGAATGAAGGAACGAGGGAACGAAGGAACGAAGGAACGAAGGAACGAAGGAACGAAGGAACGAAGGAACGAAGGAACGAAGGAACGAAGGAACGAAGGAACGAAGGAACGAAGGAACGAAGGAACGAAGGAACGAAGGAACGAAGGAACGAAGGAACGAAGGAACGAAGGAACGAAGGAACGAAGGAACGAAGGAACGAAGGAACGAAGGAACGAAGGAACGAAGGAACGAAGGAACGAAGGAACGAAGGAACGAAGGAACGAAGGAACGAAGGAACGAAGGAACGAAGGAACGAAGGAACGAAGGAACGAAGGAACGAAGGAACGAAGGAACGAAGGAACAGAGGAACAGAGGAACGAAGGAACGAAGGAACCAAGGAACGAAGGAACGAAGGAACGAAGGAACGATGGAACGAAGGAACGAAGGAGCGAAGGAGCGAAGGGACGAAGGGACGAAGGGACGAAGGGACGAAGGGACGAAGGGACGAAGGGACGAAGGGACGAAGGAACGAAGGAACGAAGGAATGAAGGAACGAAGGAACGAAGGAACGAAGGAACGAAGGAACGAAGGAACGAAGGAACGAAGGAACGAAGGAACGAAGGAACGAAGGAACGAAGGGACTAAGGGACGAAGGGACGAAGGGACGAAGGAACGAAGGAACCAAGGAACGAAGGGACGAAGGGACGAAGGGACGAAGGGACGAAGGAACGAACGAACAAGGGAACGAAGGAACGAAGGGACTAAGGGACGAAGGGACGAAGGGACAAAGGGACGAAGGGACGAAGGGACGAAGGGACGAAGGGACGAAGGGACGAAGGAACGAAGGAACGAAGGAACAAAGGAACGAAGGAACCAAGGAACCAAGGAACCAAGGAACGAAGGAACGAGGGAACGAAGGAACGAAGGAACGAAGGAACGAAGGAACGAAGGAACGAAGGAACGAAGGAACGAAGGAACGAAGGAACGAAGGACCGAAGGAACGAAGGAACGAAGGAACGAAGGAACGAATGGACGAAGGGACGAAGGGACGAAGGGACGAAGGGACGAAGGAACGAACGAACAAGGGAACGAAGGAACGAAGGGACTAAGGGACGAAGGGACGAAGGGACAAAGGGACGAAGGGACGAAGGGACGAAGGGACGAAGGGACGAAGGGACGAAGGAACGAAGGAACGAAGGAACGAAGGAACAAAGGAACGAAGGAACCAAGGAACCAAGGAACCAAGGAATGAAGGAACGAGGGAACGAAGGAACGAAGGAACGAAGGAACGAAGGAACGAAGGAACGAAGGAACGAAGGAACGAAGGAACGAAGGAACGAAGGAACGAAGGAACGAAGGAACGAAGGAACGAAGGAACGAAGGAACGAAGGAACGAAGGAACGAAGGAACGAAGGAACGAAGGAACGAAGGAACGAAGGAACGAAGGAACGAAGGAACGAAGGAACGAAGGAACGAAGGAACGAAGGAACGAAGGAACGAAGGAACGAAGGAACGAAGGAACGAAGGAACGAAGGAACGAAGGAACGAAGGAACGAAGGAACGAAGGAACGAAGGAACAGAGGAACAGAGGAACGAAGGAACGAAGGAACCAAGGAACGAAGGAACGAAGGAACGAAGGAACGATGGAACGAAGGAACGAAGGAGCGAAGGAGCGAAGGGACGAAGGGACGAAGGAACGAAGGAACGAAGGAACGAAGGAACGAAGGAACGAAGGAACGAAGGAACGAAGGAACGAAGGAACGAAGGAACGAAGGAACGAAGGAACGAAGGAACGAAGGAACGAAGGAACGAAGGAACGAAGGAACGAAGGAACGAAGGAACGAAGGAACGAAGGAACGAAGGAACGAAGGAACGAAGGAACGAAGGAACGAAGGAACGAAGGAACGAAGGAACGAAGGAACGAAGGAACGAAGGAACGAAGGAACGAAGGAACGAAGGAACGAAGGAACGAAGGCAACGAAGGCAACGAAGGCAACGAGGCAACGAGGGAACGAAGGAACGAAGGAACGAAGGAACGAAGGAACGAAGGAACGAAGGAACGAAGGAACGAAGGAACGAAGGAACGAAGGAACGAAGGATAAATACTGCTGTAAATTTCTGTAATGTAAAACATACTTTTCTTTAGTCATAAGGTTAGGTACTAACTTATGCACTCTACCACTGCTAATATTTTCTGAATCTTTTAAACCTTTGCAATATGGAGATAACATATGATCAGTGGCTAAAATCTTTTCTGGAGCTAACGGATAATCATTATGCAAATCATGTAACTCTTCAGGATATTCTAAATCTACCTCTAAAATAACACCTTTTTTGAATCATCTGTGAATCATTTTCTAAGATAAAATCTTCAGGGTCCACATATTCAGCTGGGTCTAACCATTTGAAATCTCCGACTGGTAGTGACTGTGACATTGCCCAACCATAAAGATTATTTGCATCTAAATACATTACATAAGAAGATTCCACCTCTGGATTGTAATTTTTCATATATTTGTTATTTGCTTCAGCGTGTCTATGAGTAATAGTACTAATCCCTCCACGTATACCTTTTTCAATTAATAGTTGCTGATCTGTATCTGAAATTAAGTCTAGATTTATTTTTGTCATTCTCAGTAATGCATCCCATGATAATCCAGGTGCAGAAAAATAATGACAAGGATCCAACCTATAATGCGAGAGACAAGTACTTCTGAAATTTTCAAATACATCAGCCAAGAGTAGTACATCTGTACGCAAATATAAATCATGATACTCTCCTGATTTGGAAGGTACTCCATACTCTTTTTGCGTGTGAGTATTCACTCTCTGAAATATTTGTATCATTCAAAATACTATAAAAATCTTCTATCTCTGGTAATGATCTCTCACTGAATCTTTGGAAAGAGTCCATGTAATCATAAGGGTAAACACCTTTTTTCTTTATTAATCTAAATTGATCATCATTTGGAAAAGCTTCTCTTGTATGGAAGAATGCATCATCACTTAAATTACTGCTTAGTCGATCTAAACTCTGGCTCATAAATGAAAAACTGTCAATGAAAGTCAAATGCTTACCTATATTAAAACCAATATATTTCTCAAAATTACTTGCAATAACATCAACTTCAATATTAATCTGATTTTGCTTTTCAATTTTCTTCATATCTTTTATAGTGACCGGAAAAGTGACACCAGTGTAATCTAACTTTTTTACCGATTCTCTATCTGCTTTAGTTATCCTTTCTGGATGAACTTTAAGTGGATTTAGATACCTGTTATGACACCATAGGAAACATCGATTATCTTCATTTTTAGGATTGACTAATGTGTTATTTGGGTTACATAGTTCCACTGGAAGTTTAATATATGATTTACCTTTTAATGGAAAGTAAGAGACAATATTAATGTTATGTAAAAGAGATAATTCAAATCGCCAACCAGAACCTTCTGACAACCAACGGGCTATTAACTCTAAAATTCTTTCAATAGCATTATCAACAGCTTCTTCTATATCATCACTATTTGTAACTGTAAAAGGGCCCGCGTTAAAGTATGGTTCTCTGGTAATTGTCCCATTCTCAGTACTCTTTGATAATCGAACTTTTAGAGTGATATTGAATTTAAAACCCCTTTTATCTTTTAATAATCTCATTAAAAGTTTAATTATTTGTTTTTTTGTATTATTTAACTGTAATGATGCGTCATAACTATGAAAAATTGGTACTTCATAAGATTTGACATTACCTCGGAGAGCCCTAGATCGCTCTGTAATAGTGAATTCCACAGGGACATATTCATGCTTTCTTTTGAATTCTCTTATAGTTTCAGGATTATAATAAGGTGTAATTTCATCAAGCATTTTTTTGACCTTTAGACTAATTATTTTTGGTATCCGTTTTAGCCTAGGTACTATTTTAGGTGGCTTCTCTAATGGTGGTGGCGGTGGTGTATATTTTGTTGGTACTAACGGCACTTGTAAAGCGCTGCTACTTTGCGCTGGGCTATCTAATAGTGTATTTTTTAATGATTTATTGAATGCTCTATTTCTTTCTCTTTTAATTGCTTTTTTAGTTTTTTTTTCTTTGCCCTGATGATTTTTGTTTTTCTTTTCATTTCTATATATTGTCTATATATTTTTTTTAATAATAAAAAATCTAATTATTATTATTATTTAAAAGTAAATTTTTACTATGTTTTCTAGTGCTCAAATGAGAAAATTTACCTCTTAATGTATAATTTTTTCCATTCTTACAGACATCACAGTACCACTCACAACTTTTCATCTTTTCATTGCGATAAATTCTTCTATATTTCGGGTAATCCTCTCGTTTAAGCTGTTTCATTTCTTCTTCATTCCATACCATTGTATATCTATATTGTCTATTTATTTTTAAATTATTATTTATTTTTAAACTATTATTTATAAATTTTTTAAATCTTTTAATGGCACCCAACTGTTAAATTCGTCTGGGTAACCTTTCCATTTGACTAATGCTTTTCCTTTAGACTTTCTGATAATTTTCTCTATTCTATAGACCTCTTGATCTGTCTTTTGTAACTCTTCTCTATAGAAAGTACCCTTAATCGCTTCACCATTTAAGTATTTTATCTTATAAGTAATAGGATTAGTGAATTGAATTTCGTCTATGATGAAAACTTCTTCAGTCCAATTAGGAGTATATCCTTTATCAAAGGTCACCCTTTTGTATTTGCTTATTCGGACTCTATCACCTACTCTAAATTCGGGTTTTTTGTCGTCTCTCGCTAAATCACCATATAAATTAAAATAAACTTTTCCATAGTTTTCAGGTTTTCTAGCTTGGAAAGGTGTCATTCCTATTGATCTATGTCGGCTGTTGTTGTAAGAGGCAAGTATTTTCGGAAGGATGTCAACGTAGACTGTATTGTTTTGCATAGTGAATCTCTTATACATTTTATCTTTAATAGTTCTATTCCATCTCTCACAAACTGATGATTTCTCTTCATTTGCAGTGGAATAGATAGTTATCTTATCCTTAGCTAAGAGATCTAACACATTTTTGTTATAATATTCTTTTCCTTTGTCTACCCATAACATTTTAGGCTTATTTTTCTCTAATAAGCTTTCAAACGCTTTAGAAACTTCTAAGCCAGTTTTTGTCTTTAGAGGTACTATCCAACCATATTTACTGAAAAGGTCTAAGACCATTAAAAGATATTTATAACCTCGGTTCCATTTGCTAAGCTTTATCATATCAACTAAGTCTGAACACCATATATCATCTACATTATGTGCAATGACTCTTCGCTTGGTAAAATTTCGTTTTATAGGTTTGTGTAACTCATTAGCTAGCCCTTCCCATGTGTCTAATTTTTTTTTTTTTTTTACTCCTAAACCAAGTTTTTGCTTTGTATTAATAGTGTTTCTAGCCAGCCAATGACCCCACTGTCTCTCATTCCAGGGAATTGCATCTAGAGCTCGGACCATTTTCTTGTCAGCCACATTTTTACATGATTTTACATTTACTCCCTTATCAGCACATACTGAGTAATCAACATCGTGTTGCATGGCTATAGCATCTGTCTTACCTGTTGGCTTATCATAGATTTCATAGATTTGACCTGTGTTTCGATCCCATTTTACTTGGTTTTCTAAATCATTGTAAGGACCAGTATATTTGTGTCCTGGTAAAGTCCAACCAGCTTTCGGTTTAGGTAACTTACCTATTGCTTTATGAATATCGACTCCTTTTCCAGAAATTTTTTTAGAGAGATTGTCAGCCAGAGAGTCAACTGCTCTATTCAAATACCTTTTACCAATGCCTTTAACCGTATCTTTTACATAGTCTGATTTTATTGCTTTGCTAGCACCAATTTTTCCAAGGTTATACAATCCTTTTGCACCAGCAGCCAACCCATGGACAATTAGTTCATCAAAACCGCTTCCCTGCATTTCTCCTTTAGATATAAAACGAAATTTTGTAATTCCACATTCAGCACAAATACATCGCATTGCATTTCTACCGTTTTTTGTAATTACAAAAGTTTCAGAATTTGGTACACATTCTGTCCTTTTTCTTTGTTTAACACAATAAGATAACATATATTAATTCTATGGATTTTAATTAATATTATAATATAGCCCCTATGAAGGGAATTCCCTTAAATGGACTGTTTTTACCCAGTAATAGCCCTTTTCCTTTTCTACCTCTTCCTACTGCCCCTGGCTTAACAAATTTAGTTTTTGTTATTCCACATTCTGCACATTTACATTTCACCATGGCACGACCATTTCTTGTCTGTACAACCCTTTCTGAACCAGGAACGCACTCTGTCTGTTTTCGTTGTTTTACACAATAGCTTTTCATCTATATAATAATTATTTTTTTTATTATTTTAATATATTATAATGGAACAAATTGACGTTGAAAAAGAAATACGTAGAATAGAAGCGATGTATAAACATTACAAACTTCTTTATAGAAAAATTGCCTTTTTATGTTGTTCTGGAGAAACTAAAAGAGTGAGAAATCTGAGAAATAGCTTGAAAAAAGATTTAAAAAAAATGAGAAGTCTTCAAACAACGAGAAGTCTTCAAACTACCTAAGCAATAGTTTAATTTAATGCAAAATTACCAAAATAGTTTTCTATGAATTCTTCATTCTCTTTTGTGTCAAAGCTAAAAACTTGCAATAAATCGAAATAATCTACTCCTTTATGCATTTCATTCAAGAAATACAAGCAAAAATAGCCACAGGTTGTAGTATAGAGATTCTGTATTTGTTTGTTTTGGTGTAATAAAGTTAAGTTTTTCTCTTTTGCATGATTTACCAACTCTTGAAAAGGCGGCATTCCAAAAGTAATTTATTGTACCATTACGAACATAGGTTGTAACCCAATGACTACCGCTCATATAATGAGGTTCTAAATTATAAATAAAAAGCGCTAACTTATGCTGATGTGGTACAGTCTGATCTCTACTTAAAACATTCTCTATAGGTATCTTCAAGTATTTACACCAATCTAAAAGATCAAAATTACTCATTGGGATATCTTTATAGAATTTAGGCTTTTTTAGTTCTTTTTTTTTTTCCCCTGCCCCATGTGCCAATAAAAGGTGGTGGTGCCATAGGCATTCCTATACGAGGACCTCCTCCTCCGTCTGATTGTCCTATTCGAACTCCTCCTCTTCCTTTTATACTTCCTCCTTTTAATGCATCAATAATCATTGGAATACCAATACTAGCTAGTAACGTGCCAATACCACTACCTACTTGTTTTTGTGTAATTTTGAAAAGTAGATCTTCTCCTAATTTATGAGCCCTAGCTAAATCTCCTATTTGTCCTTTAGTCAGTAGATCACCCATTTGAGCTAACATATATAGATTTTTATTTGGTACTTGAAACATTTGATCACCACTAATTTTCTTAACTATTTGGCTAGCACCTTCAGAAGCTAACCCTGCTAAAGCAGACAATCCTAGTGTTTTACCGATAGTTGGTGCTACATTCTTTAATAATGGCATTACTGCGCTAAATATCCCACTACCAGTTTGTCGGCTGATATTATTCTTTGATATAGTAATTACCATTCCTTTATTAGCTGTTTTGGCCTTAGCGAGTCTCTTAACAGTATTCATTGGTACCATAAGGACATTAGAACCACTTAACGCATTTTTACTTAAGCGTAAACTTATTTCTTCTCTGTTTCTGTAACCCATAGATAGTTTTCGTTTTTGTCCTTCAGAAAGTGTGACAGAAATTTGATGTAATTCAGTCATTATATATTATTTATGTACTTTTTTTAAAAATTCATAAATAATATTTATTCTGTGACTTATTATTGTAATACTAAACTATAACTAATTGATCTCCCACTTTATCCAGAACAACATCTTCTTCATAAAGAACAATTGCGTGCACTCGAAAATCAGCAGCAGCTGCTTGTGAGAGGCGAAATCTTATGTTAAGTTGCTTTGGATCTCGGCTAACCTGTTCTGTTTGATAAGTTAAATCAAAATATAACATTGGGTAAAGACTCGAAAAATTAGCGATATTGAGCTGAGTACCTGTATTATAATCATTCTTTTGCCATGAATAATTCATTAAATCGTAATAGATTCTTGTTTTACTTTCTGTATCATATTCAAGTTCTGGATAGAAGACACCAATACCATATTCAAGACGACAAGTAGCAAGATGACTATTAGCATTAGCAGCATTGAATTTAAAAGTATCAAAAATATAAGGATTTGCTGTCATATCATTTGTCTTAAGTCTCTGGAAGTAGAGGAAAACATGCTGTACTTTATCAATACTAGCTGAGATTCTGAAATCACCACTGTTTCTGGTAGTATGTGAAGTTTGGTACATTTCTTTGAGGTATTTCCATTTACTAGGTTTTTGGTATTCACTGATGAATTTAGTCATAAGAGCATCTTTTGGTTCTAGTCGGGGTACCCATAGATAAAAACGATCAATTACTAATCTCAATGTATCAACTGCCCCATATAAGACTTCAGCGTCTGGTGTAAGTTCTATTTCAAATTGGAGATCCATTGGAGGTAACATTCGTCCTTCTAATTCTTCGAAAAAAGAATAGCTATTTAATGGAATACTTGTATTAACATGAGCTCTGTTAGCTGTTAATAAACGCCTACTTTCCAAACCAGTGTTTGTATCATCTGAAGTGGCATCTGTATCTAAATACCATAAGCTATTTTTAGCTGTACTACGCCCAAAATCATCTGAATATTCTAAAAGATTTTTTGCAAAAGTTACAAGATGAAGATTATCAGTGTCGTAGACGATTTTTCCAGCACTCTTAATAACCATATGCTTTATTAATGAATGCGATCCATTAATAATTGTTGTTCTGGCGTCTGCATTGTCTCCACCATTTGCTTTAAGGTCTAATCGAAATCGCACTTCAAAAAAGGCGTTAAACCAATCAAGCATAATACCACGGTCAGTAACATGAAATTTGTAACCTTTCTTTTCTTGCTCTTGAGTATTGGCAGGAGCTCTTATAGCGTCTTGAAGACGAAATTGCACTAGTTCGTTTCTCTGAACGTACTCTGGTGATCTAAATGCCATTATATATTTTTTACCAGACATTTTTTTTTCTTTAAGATCGTGCTATTAAATTATTAATCAGTGTATTAACTTCATCTTGCCTTAGCGGAGTCCTTGCTTTTTTACTAGCGGTCTTTGTAGCTCTGCTCTGCGTAGCCTTTTTACTTTTAAGCCTTTTTCTAATAAGCTCACCTGATCTCTCTATTACTTTATCAGCAGCCTTTTTACCAACTTTTTCTCCCGCATGAGATACACCAGCTTCTATTGCTTTTTTAGCAAATGGTTTTAAAACCTGTCCAGTTAAAGCACTAGCTACTTTTTTTAGTGGTTTCATAAGATTATCTACTATAATTCCATTGCCACGGTGTTTGTAGACATATCGTCCCGTTCTTGGGTGATAAATCTTTTTGAACTCTCTTGACTTCATATATATAAATTAGTTCCTATTTTAAATTTTAAAACCCTCCCTACGGTCGGTCGCTACGCTCGGTCCCTCACTGCGTTCGGTCTCTAGAATGGAACTTTTTTTAAGATTAATGAAAATGCAGTGTCAGCATGATTTAAATAGACTGGTCTTCTTAAACCATCAGTTACATAGATTCGAACGCTTGAAACTCTTGTTTTATTGATAGGATTAAATATAACACGACGCGGTTCAAGGGTAAAATTGTAAGAAGGTCTCAAAGTTCCTGTACCAAAACTAAAAACAATATCTGATTCTCTCCCATCTACTAATGAATCAGAGACTAAATCACAATGAATATTTAGGACATCTGTATCTTCTGATAGGTTAGGTATATTAGGACTAGCATTCCTCTCACTACTTAAGATTACTTTACCGAATCCTATTAGTTTGCCAAAATTAGATTTACGCAGGTCAAGTCTATAGTTTGTATCTAAAGTCACTAAGACTCTGAAAGCTGGTTCATCAAAAGTTAAATTAATTGGAAATTCTTCATCACCATCACCATTAACTATTTTAGTCTTTTCCTTAATGTAATTATCAATATCAGTGTAATCCCAAACTCCTTTTGGAAAATCAATATCTGTAAATGTTTTCCCACCGTCTTTACTGTAAGCTATCTTTTGATTGCTATAACCAGAATTTATATTTGTCCATGTAAAAGCCATTGAAATAATTTTATTAAAACCAATATACCAAACCCCATCACTGTGTTCATAGTTTAAAGTTCTAGAAAACCTTGTAGTAAAATCACCTGGACGATTACCAGGTTCATCTTTAACTGCAAAACTGCTTAATGAGATTTCTCTCTCCATATACTAATGTAAATAAAATTTACTAAAGTAAATATTTTTTACTAAACCCCGAAATATTTTTTGACTAACTTTTGATATTGCGACTTATTGGTTGATTTTGTTCTTAATAATGTGTCTAAGATAGTTTGGCCCATATTTCTCATCTTAACGCTTGTATTACCTGCTTCCATTTCACCAATAATTAGTGTTAATTTCTTTAGTAATTCTTTAGCATCATTATAGAAATAGACTCCTCTTCCAGTTCTTGCGCCCCTGCCAGTCCTAAGACCTGAACCCTTTGTACTTTTCTTTTTCTGTACTTTTAGATAGTCTCTATATTCTTGAATAGGTTTTAGTCTTGTATCTGCAAATTTATGAGCCATATCCTTTTCTCGCTCTAGCTTTTCTATTACATCTTTTGGCAATCCTTTTTTTATGGCTTGTTTTAGTCTGTTAGTTGAATTTGTCTTAAATTTACTTGTAATACTGCTTATTTCAGAATTTGCTTTTTTTTATGTTACTCTCAAGATATATACTACGTTTAAGTGGTGTCATTTCTGGTTGGGATAATCTCATTTCAATATCATCATAGTTAGGAAGATTTGCACTATCTAAAATTCTATTAATATCTCCTCTATCTAAATCTTCATCATCATCATCAGGTGGTGGTTCAATTGCTAAAGGTTCTTTTTCCACAAAAGAATATTCTGGTGGTAAAGATTCATCTCCTTCTTCTAGATTCCAAAAACTAGGATCCATTTCATATTTTGGTGGAGGACCTTCAGGTATTTGTTTTTCTGCCTGTGGTGCTACATAATCTTGGAGATCTAATAATCCTTCTACATCCATATCTTCATATGGATCAACTTCAGGTGCATAATCAATTTCTTCTGCTTTACCCGCAGGGGCAGGACGTATTCTCTTTTGCGGTCTATTCTTAGGCTTTTGTGTCTTTAACCCATCTATGATTTCATCTAGTCTAAATGATTTTGTTATCCTTGCGTCAGAGGTCTTACTCTTTATCTTCGCTTCAGTGATCTCATCATATAGCTGATTCTTCATCCTTCCAGTCTCAGTCCGCTTCTGAGCTAATCGTTTCCAATTTGACAGACTCATATATTAATAGTTTTTTTAGATTTTTTATATTATGTCACATATTATGTCACATATTATAAAAAAAAAATTAATTATATAGATGAAAATTCCTAATTATGATTCAGCTTGTAATAATGACAGCAATTTCAAAAGACTGCTACCTTATATGCCATCAGACACTTTTCGAATGTTAATTTGTGGACCAAGCGGTTGTGGTAAAACTAACGTTCTCATGCATATGCTTTATAATCTACTCTACTATGATAAGATTTACTTGTTTTCTAAAAATCTCGAGCAACCGAAGTACAGACAACTATTAGAAACATTTCGACCCATTTCAGAAGAGGTTGGTTATGGTGTCATAGAAGAGAGTAATGGTGATGTCGTTCCTCTCGAAAGCTTAGATGATGATAACCAAAAAATAGTCATCTTTGATGATTATGTTTGTGAACGAAACCAAAAACCTCTAATTGAATATTTTATTGGTGGTCGTCATAAAAATTGCAGTGTAATCTATTTAAGTCAATCTTATTATCTCACTCCTAAAGACATCAGACTCAATTGCTCTCATTTTTGTATTTTTGATAGTCCAAGTAATGCAGAGACAGCAAGAATGTGCCGTGAAGTCAAAGTACCTAAGAAGCGATTCGAGAGTGCGACTAGCGAACCTTATAGTTTTGCGTACATTGATAAGACAAAAAAGACAATGAGAAAAAATTTCAATGAAAATATATAGATGGATAAAAGAATAAGAGAAGAGCTAGAGAAATAGAAAAATATTAATAAAAGAATAAGAGAAGAGCTAGCTATGAATTATAACATAAAAAATAGAATATATATTACTAAAAGATTAAAAAAAGAAATAAATAATGAGATTGAGAACATAACTTTTGCAATAGAAAATATTAGTAGAAAAATGATATATTTAAAACAATATGAAACATTATACAACAATTCTATTAATAAAAAAAATTATTATTATTAATTAAAACTCTCAAAATGATATATTATGATTACTTAAGAGATAAAGAAGAAGAATTATAATTTACATTATATTATATATGGGTTATAGCAATGGACAACTTGAAACATCATCAGCAACAGGTAAAGGTGAAAAAGGTGATCCTGGTTTACCGGGAATTGGATTTAATCTAACTGATGATGGTAATTTTGACATTGATAGTAAGAGATTAACAGATGTAGCAGCCCCTGTTGATAACAAAGATGCAGCAACAAAAGAGTATGTTGATAGTCATATTTCTTCAGGGAGTGTAACAAAAAAATATGTAGACGATGAAAACACTAGACAAGATATTGCTATTAACAGTAAAGCAGAAAAGACTGATGTCCTTCTCAGAGATGGGACTCAAAGCATGAGGGCTAATCTAGATTTAAATAATCACAATATTATTCATCTCAAAGACGCTAGTGAGAATAACAAGGCTGTTACTTTCAGTCAATTAAAAAGTCATACTGATCATGTTCAAGTTAATTATCATTTACAACCAAATATGAGATTCTTTAAAAACTTTGGTGATAATGCTGAATTATCATCAAGTAATTTACCTCCTAATTTTAACCCTAAAGACCACTTTTTTTTTATCAACATGTGCATTATAATCTCTATTTAGTAGCTAAACAAGGTTTTGATAATGGTTTTGGCGGTCAAGCTTGGACCTCTCTGAAGATGACTAATGATGGACTGAAAGCAGGAATTTATACAGTAGTTTTTGAAATTTTTATCAGGTCAGCTGTTTCACCACCAATCTTATCTGATGAAACTTTGATTACACAGGTTCATGGTGATGATAATTCTAATGTAATTACGTTTTCTCATGACTATAATGGAAAATATACCAAAGCTTTTATTCAGTTCAGTAGTAATGGTCAACCTGGTGAAATTACCTTCCAAATTAGATATCATGGTAGCCGTTTTAGAAATTTTCTATTGTTTTTATTTTATTCAAGAGTAATAGCAGGTAAGCAAAATACTCATTTTAATCACAATCTTTTAAGTGTCAAAAGTACTGATTATTCTGGCACTATTTTGTATTTTGAACCGATTAATATGAATAGTCAAAAGATAGTCAATCTCTCTGATCCAACTGGTCCCAAAGATGCAGCTAACAAAGAGTATGTTGACGATAGAGACGCTAAACAGGATATTGCTATTAATGATTTATCTTCTCAAAAAGCAGACAAAACTAATGTTGATGATGATATTAGTAAGATTGATTTAAGTGAGAGTCTTAAAGTAGATGGTCCACGCGCTATGACAGGAAATCTCAACATGAATGACAATAAAATAACAGATTTAGTTACACAAGGTGATGTCTCAATCACAGATTACCCTAATTATGTAAAAGATTCTAAAATGGCTGTTAATAAACTTTATGTTAATGAAAACTTTTTAAAATTAAAAGGTGATGACTATGACTTAAAAGGTAAACGGATAAAAAATACTGAACCATATGGTGTAAATACTTTTGATACAAATGATTTAGTCTCCAAGGCATTTGTCCAAGCAGAAATAAGTAAGCTACCTACAGATGTATTAAAATTGGATGGTTCACGCGCTATGACTGGAAGTCTCCAAATGGGTGATAATGCTATCACTGGAATTAGGAGTAGTTCAGCAGATAATGCAGCCCTAACAGTTGGTGGCGCAAAATCTACTTATCTACCACTTTTAGGAGATAGAGGTATGGAAGGAGATCTTAATATGGGGGGTAATGCAATTATAAATATTAAACCTTTTGTTGAAGATGACTCAAGTCAAGCTGCTCAAAATGCTCAATTAAATGATGTTATCAACTTTGGCTATTTTCATCAGCAGAGAGGTGATTTAATAAGACAAATAAATGATGCTGGTGCAACAGCGCTTAACAGGAAAAATCCTGATCCTATGGAAGACGATATTGATATGGCTAATCATAGCATTATCCGTTTGAAAGATCCAAAGTCATCAGATAGCTTTCACGCTTCCAATGTTAACTATGTTAATAGAACAATTAGTGATAATAACGCTGTAATTAATACTTTGATTACAGATAAAATCAGTGAGTCAGAAGCACTTAATATAAAAGCAAACCGACAAGAGAATGAATTCTCTTTTGTTATGGATGATGACCTATTTAAAGAAGATGATGATGATATTACTAAAGCTGGAAAAAAAGATAGAGATTTTTATCAAATTAAAAAAGAGACTTATCGATTTAAAATTAAGTATGATGATTCCATCCATTATTATAGTACACGATTAACTATTGATTTAAAATCGTTATATTTAGGTGAATATACATTAGCATTTGAAATGTATTATGGTAATAAAGTGGATAAAGATGAAGTGGTTGTTAACGCTGTTAGTGATACTTTGAATGTATCACGTAATAATACAAATACTTTTTCCGATCACAGTAGAACAATTATCAATTTTCATAAATATGGAAACATTGGGATTATTGATTTAGATATTGATTTAACTTTAAAGTATAAGATTTTTTCACAAACATCTTTGTAGTCGTTTATGGAGTAAGTGGTCATCAGAATGACGTTGACTCGCGAATTTGGGATAGATTCTATTACATCAGAAACAAAATCATCTATTATGAAGCACCTATTAATATGGGTAATCGACAAATAAAAGGATTAATTGATGGAAATGAAAACAGTGATGCTGTTAATGTGAAACAACTGAATGAAACAGAAGATAATATGGTAAAATATGTTGATGGAGAAATTGTAGAAGTAAATACTGAAATAGCAAAAGAAAATCCTACTATTAATGATAATAAAAAGTTTATAGAATTAATAGTAAAATATATATTAAGTAATAATTCAAAGATTTCTTTAATAAAAGATTTGTACTTTTCTGATAGTAATAAAGGTAGAACACCAAATACATATGCGTTTGTAACTACTGGTGATAACACAGGTGATTTAACTTTTATTATGTCTTCCAGCATAGTGCAATTACTAATAATGTAATGGCTGTACATTTTGATATTAAGAATACAAAAGGTGTATTTATTTTTGTTGATAAAAGCAAAGTAGTAATTTCAGAAAATCCTACAATAGATGAACCATCTTTAAGATCATTTAATATTCCAAATAATTCTTTAGGAAAGCAAGTTTGGTTTTGGATTTGGGTAAAAGGCACAGTTATGAATATAATTTTTAGTGGAATTAGTGCTCCAATTAATGTGGGTAATGCTTTTGTAGATACTACTATAAGAAGAGTAAATGTAGAAGATAATCCTTTCACTAAAAAGAGAGGATTAATAACTAAAAATATTTATGATAATACCAGTCAAGCTTATCAGTTAATAAAAGAATTTGAGAAGAGCAAAGGAACTATTATATAATAAATATAAATAAATATATATGGGACATAGTAATGGACAACATGACAAACCATCAAGAAGAGAAAAGGTTAAAAAAGGAATAGGCTTCAAAACAACTCCAGACAACCATTTCGATTTACAAAACAAGAGAATAACTAACATTTCCGCTCCAATGGATGACCATGATGCAGTGACTAAAAAGTTCGTCTCTGATTTATTAAAGACAAAAGCGGCTACTACATACGTTAATAATGAACTAACTAAAAAAGCCAACTCATCAGCTTTAAAGGATTACGCTTTAATTACTGATTTAGGAACCTTAGCAATCGAATTCAATGATGCATTAAAAGGCAAAGTTGATTACAATGATTTAGAGACTAAGCCGCAAGATAATAATTTAGCAGCTAATACGTACCCGTTCATCACCGTCTACGCAGAAGAAAATGGACCACTGATTAAAAGTAGTCTCCAATGGAGTTTCGGTAATGGAAGTGAAAAAAACAAGCAATATGGTTGGCCTAGTCCTGTAGACGGTAAAATAGTTCGTGGCAGCATTTGTGCTTGCGCTGGTAATAGGCAAGCATCAGAAGTGATAGTCGGGTTAGTTCTCAATGGTGCTTCCGTTAGTAATGGTAGTGAAGATGTAAAAATTACCAAACCTGCGGATGAATGGTCAAATCACACTATTTTCAGCGATCCGATTACGATAAAAGCTGGTGACAGAATCAATTTTCGAAGCAAAACATCGAATTCATCCGTAACACACGCGATGGTAAACTTATTGATCGAAATTGATATAGCTGTCTAGATAATATGCAAATAAGTTTAGGAAACGCGTTTCATCCAGACAATAAAATTAAAATAATTGATGACTCATGCCTACAGTGGATGACTCATGCCTACAGTGGATGACTCATGCCTACAGTGGATGACTCATGCCTACAGTGGATGACTCATGTCTAAAGGGGATTCCCGGAAACGCGTTTCATCCAGCTACTGTTAGCTAAAATAATTGATGACATATGTCTACAGGGGATTCCCGGAAACGCGTTTCATCCAGCTACTGCTAGCTAAAATAATTGATGACATATGTCTACAGGGGATTCCGGGAAACGCGTTTCATCCAGCTACTGTTAGCTAAAATAATTGATGACATATGTCTACAGGGGATTCCCGGAAACGCGTTTCATCCAGCTACCGTTAGCTAAAATAAAATAATGACTCATGCCTACAGGGGATTCCCGGAAACGCGTTTCATCTAGACAATACAACTCACGCATCTTACGTTAACTACACAACTCAGTGATGATGTATGGTTGGATAAAAATATAATAAAATAATATAATGGTAGCTAAAAAGAATATTTTCGATTGGAATCATATTTCAGACAAATTATCAGCTGATGAAGTAGATGAATTAAAATCTTATTATGTAGGCTATCATAGGAAATGTTGGGCTTATAAAAGGGCTTACAAAAGATACAAATTGCTCAAATTCATTGGTAATTCACTCTTTGTCATAACAGCTTCAGGTGGAATTGCTAGCGCTATTGCAACAGGAGGTATTAGTCTAATAGCGATTAGTACAGTGGCATTGTTAGTTAAAGGATACATGGAACACAAAGGTTTAGACTTAAAAATTCAAAATTGCATCTATGCCTACCAAAGTTACCAGCATTTGTTAATAATGATTCGAGAAGCGATGCGCTCAGGTGATCTTAACCGAGAAAGTTTAATTAATCAAATGACAAGCGTTGACAATTTTGTCATTGATAATAGCCCAATTATTGATAAATATTTAAAGATGTATGATAGTCAGTCACGCTAGTACGCTGTTTTAGTGTATATGGACTAAGACCACGCAAGCTACGCTGAAATGCTAATTCAGGCATCTAAAAAATTAGCTAACCTACATTACTTAGTGTAAAATTTATAAAAATTGATTTACATATTTCAATTAAAATGGTAGACTTAAAAGGTAAACAACTAGACACAATTTCTAAACTACTAAACTCATATGAGAAGAAAAAATTTGATGACATTTTAGATAAATTTGGATTTTTTTTATGCTATTGCTGAGCTAGCATTTGATTTACGACGCTATGACACTGGGGGAGATTTATATAATATTGGACGTGATTATGAAGGTGAAAAGGACTGGGAAAAATTTTTGTCTAGTGCTAAACCAGAATTATTAGAAATTTACAATAAGAGACATTTTGTTTGCGATTACTCTTATGATGGTTATTATAAATTTTGTGCGTAAGATATCTAATTTTTACTATATCCTACGCTAACTACGCATCTTACGCATCTTACGCTACCAACGCTACCAACGCTACCAACGCTAACTACGCATCTTACGCATCTTACGCATACTACGCTAACTACACTAACTACGCTAACTACGCATCTTACGCTACCAACGCTAACAACGCATCTTACGCTAACTACGCTGATTTTACGCAAAATGTGTAAATGTCTTGCGCCTCCCTATTCCTACACTACTGACTTAGGTTAAGCTCAAAGTTAATTGGCCGGTTCTTCTTTGCTAGCTTTATCGGAGGTTTTGCCTCTGGGCTGAGGGATCGATCATGTGTAATATTGTTATTTTTACTAATGTCAGGGCTGTCATTCTTTTTAACTCAGAATAGCTAGTGATCTCCACTGAGATTATAATGGACTTTCTTAAGGTGATCATGACTTCAAATTTCCATCTAACCTAGCCTATTTTGCTGGTGCCAGAGTAACATAGGTTGCAGTTTCTCCAAACCCTGATTGAAAGTTTACAAACTATCAATTCAACAACTAGAAATTTAGAATTCATTTACTCTGGTTAAATGAAAAATACTTGAATGAGAATGTTACCTTCAGGTTTTCTTGCATAAATTTGAAAATTGCATTAAATTATGCATAAAATTGGAGAGAATCTAATAAGTATGCACACATGTATGCATATTCAACAATTATTGTCAAACAATAACTATTGCTGGTGAATATTGTCAAATAATCCCCAAGACAAAGTCAAGGGGATTATTCAACAATTAATTCACTTAACCTGGGGGAATAATATTGTTTTAGTATAATTGCTCAGGTGATTATCAGAGGAATTGCATTTTCTTCCATTTTATTTGTGCATTTCCTGAAAACATCAAGAAAACGCACAGTGGCCATTTTGTAAATTAAAGTCTCGGTATTAAAATCACTTCCCATGAAGTGATTGTAGCGAGATATGACACAATCCTTGACCAATCAGAGCGTGCGCATCTCTATAATCACCTGAGCAACTGGAAATAAAGAGTTGTCAATTTTGTGATCACAGCAGCCGTCACCAGGGGTTAACAATGTTCCAGCCATTTTCCTGAGTTCATCTGATGTACAGCTTTCATTGTATAGTGCTAAACACTTTCTGCATATTTCTTTCAGATTTTTGTCCTTGATCAGTTTGTTAACCCTATAGAATACAAGTCCGATTGAATATACATCACTTTTTACTGATGGTGCATGTGATCCCTCTATAACTTCAGGTGCAATGTGGAAATGTCTCTTTCTTTAGATTTTCTTTTCACTCTCAGTTAATTGCTTTTTTTGAACTGCTGACATACTGTAATAGCTTTGCCAAAGTCCACCAAAATAGGGGAGTAAAGGGTTTCTTTGTTTTCCTCTTTGACCATCACAATGTTATCAGATTTTATGCCATTGTACAAAATCTTCTTATTGTGAATATATCTCAGTGCATCGCAGAGCTGTATCACTGCATTCAACCAATTCAAAGTTTTCAGTAGCACAGAGGGAGGCTGAAAACAGTCTTTTAAAGTCAATGCTTTTCCTGCTACTCCATAGAATTGCAACACCATAAGATAAGGTTTTTCCTTACATGAAATTCCAAACAGAACTGGAAGACTTAAGTGGTTAAATGAGTTAATAATTTTTGCCTCGTGTTCAATTTCTTTCAGCAAAACATCAGCATTAAATTGCTTGACAGCAACAGGTGTTCCTCGATAAGAGGCAAGTGTTACTTTGCCAAATTTTCCCTCACCCAGGGTTAAATCTTTGGAATCATTTTCCAGATTTATCATTTTCCTCGGAATCTCCCGTAATGATTCCATAGCAACAGCATTCTTTGAAGAGTTACGTACTTGAAATAAACCGGTTATTGGCTGATTTCTTGTCCTTAGTCATCTTGGACCTAAGTAATTGTTCTTTTTCACGCTCTGTTTGGCGCCACATCTGGAAAAATTTCTCCTTGTTTTTTTCGGCAAGAAACAATTTTTCTTCTGTTGCCTGTCTTTTGCCTTTTTCTTGCATTAACTCTACCAGAGCATTTTTCTTCAGTTGCTTTTTTTTGTGCCCATTTTCTCTTATTTCTTGCTAGTCGCTGCCACGTCGTCTTGCCTCATTGGACCTTTTCCAACTAAAAAAGAAAAAGTGAAAGTCTTTGTAGCGGTACGGGTAGTTAATATTTTTGGCTGCTTTTTTTGACCACTAGTCTTGTTATCCAGTAGTCCTGTACCTCTTCCAGACCTGTATTTTGATTCATTCTCTTATCCTGTAGCTCCCATTGTTTCAAGCGCTGGGGGCATTGTTTAATTCATTCATCTATTGTTTGCTGAGCCAATCACAAACTCTGTCTGGAAAGGCTTTCGCTTGTTATCATCTGTCAATTCATTATGTCCCAAGTAATGAGTGGTTTAGTTGATAAAAGTGTTGTTTTTTGTCACTGACTTGTATATTACGGTATAATTAATCCACTCAACTTTGGAGCTAGTTAAAAGCGGAAAATCCACTTTACATAGCTATGGATTAGTCCACAACATGATGAATGAATGAATTGGAAAAGGACAACAGTGGAAAAATAAACTCAGTGCAATCATATTCACAGAAAATTTCAAAATATTGTTGATAATTGAAATGCTACCGAACATGACATTTGAAATCAGTTTAAGTTTGACATGAAGATTTACAGTCAAATTGCTAGTGACTATGTATAATGGTGCAACGAATGGCCAAATAAACAGGTAACAAAAGAAAAAAAAAATTGATTGACAGAGAGATTTCCTAGCTAGAGTCTCAGAAATGTGTCTTGAGCAAGTGATAGAAAAGTGCTGGAATGCAACATGCCATTTCACAACCCCTTCTCCTCCATGCGAAATGGAATTTTTTTAATTTCCCCTGTCCACCCTCCCCACCATGGACTAGAACCTTACATGTCCTAAGCACCCCTATGACGCTTACTTCATGTGGGCATGCTGATTTATAACTTTTTGATTTCGAAATGATTCTAAACATTTATTAACAGCTCTTTAGTTCGTAATTGTTAATATCTTACCTTTTGTCAATAGTGCCCGATGTTTCGCCCTTATGAGAATCGAGGATTGGTGATTTGGGTTTAGTGCTATGCACCTGCGGTTCGTCCTCTTCAAGCACTTCACTGGTGGCCGCTAGAGATGTTGCAGAATGTCCGCTTTCCTCGTCACCTAACTGTTTTATTTTGTAAATGAGTTTCGCACGGACACCAGCGGGGGGCACGAGGGTCTTGAGAGTGTCCTCATTCATGCACTTTAACGCTTCGCCATCAACTACTTGATCTTGGGGGGTTTCAGAAGAAAAGAAAACGAGTTAACAATTAAGGAAAAAATATTTAGCTTCAAACCTCAACAATTTTCTATAAAGTACAAAGCCATTTGGATTAGCTGACACTCCATACTAATTTTAGTCTTTTTTTGGACTTTGACCTTACCGTAGAAAACGTCGGCATATGCCTCAAACCCTTTCTTCTTCATCCACTCTTTTACATCCTCGCACGAAAAAATTGATGAATCCATGTTAATTAACGAAACTTTCTGAACGAAAGATGTTTAACACGAGTGAACTGGATTCGAATATTTCATTACGAAAGAAAAAAGGCAACCAACATTATAGGTTAACTAATTCACGACAAAATGGTTTTTCTCGGGTAACGACACGAAGTGTGATCACTGTTCTTCCTTGGTCTTCCTTCTAACACTGGGAATTCAATTAAATACATGGGATCGATACACTCTTCAAACAGTAGATGGATAACCGTTCATGTTCCGTGAATTTTTAGTACTTCTGACAGCTGGTAGGGGAAAATAAAACTGTTCTTAGATGGCTTAAAACTGCATTATACGCCTTAAAGGTATCATCTAAACCACACTTGATGAACAGCGCTCATTCAGCTCTTTACCGTACAAATAAAACAAGAGATATTGAAGGATTACCTTTGATGAAAGAACGCTGCCGGAGACTTGTACAAGAAGAGATGCTTGGAAGATTCGTACAAGCTAGTTGTTTGTTCGGTGACTGCGGCCGGTGATTGCCGAAATAAATGCGTTGGGTCACATCATGGTCACATTTTTCCCGCCTTTTTACTATATTCGCCACGCGACACGCAACGGTGCTAGGTCCCGGATGAAACCCAAAGTGCAAGGGCGGGAGCACACAGCGAGGCATCTTAGATGTTACTTTAATGCTTTATTCATTAAACAAAAGTTTCAACTGTATTACATTTCTGCCTCTATCACTATTTGGAGGACAACATCGATTCTTAATTAACATTTCGTGACCAAGCTTAGCTTTGCGTGTTTTGAAGTCTTCAGATCAAATTGCAATATCACGATCGATCAAATCTTTATAGCTTTGCGTGTTCTGAAGTCTTCAGATCAAATTGGAATCACGATCGACCAAACATACACGAACCAATATGGCCAATTAGATGTTACAAAGAGTACATTCATTCTAATTCATTCAGACGCACATGCCGAAAAGTTTCCTACAGAGCAGGGTTCTATGCGGTGTAGAGGTCTAATTTCTCCCGCGCTGATTGGCTCATTTTTATCATCAATAAGAGTACAGGCGAAATCAACTTTCAGCTGTCAAACTGTCAACTTTTTAACCAATGAGATTTTATTGCCTACATTCCTTGGCGGGTAAAACCTGCGACCGAATGACGGAGAGTAAGGTGTATTGCTATTATTGGTTTGCAGGACTTAAAATAATTTTCAACAGTGTTATCTTTAAGTTTGTTTAGACTGGTATATTTTAGGGGTCGAATGGAACCACGCCCAGGTTGGTCTCCCATAGGGGTTTAATTCGAATTTTCCAACGGAGCATCCCTGCCCCTTTCTTACCCGACATTTCGTGTAATTTAACACCTAGTTCGTGTTGACATACGCGTACCAGTGTAAAATTACATACAAAAGGTGACAAGTCCACACGAGGTTTTTGTTACACAGTCGCAGTGTAAAAAAACATCTACATGGTGTTGCGCATTGTTTCGATAACACCAATTTGGTGTAATTGAACACTGGGTGGGGTATTTTTTTAATTACACGTTGTTGGTGTTGTGGTGACACGAATTTAGTGTACATTCACACTAACATGTGTGTTCTTTAACACCCTCGATTTTTCTGTGTGGCTTGTGGATTGATTCGGCAAGTCGGTTATCATCTCCGGCTTGTCATGAACCGACGAGTCGGTTATCTTCTCCAGCTTGTCCTGAGCCAGTTTGAATAATTTTTCCTTTAAGACAGGACCATCTTGTCCTTGGAAAACAAGAGTAAGTTGCTTCTTAAAGTACCAGGTTTAGAACAAGCTTGTTGTTACAACTTTTGAATTGCTTATTATTTTCACCGGGCGACGACCACTTTCCTTGCTGCTGCAGACAATTTTCAACGAAATTCTTCAAGGATTCTAAGTCGTTTGTCCATATTAACCGCTCTCCGTTCCGCTGAAGACATTGCCAATCAGAACTGTCAAGTTCAAGCGGGTATAACTCGGTGTTTGACTCCCAAACGACTCCGTCGTCGGAGCTCGAAAAATCATGACCGTCCGCCATTGAAGGGTCTTCGCTTCGCCTTGATGCTTGATTTCAGTATTTTTAGGACCAGTAAAGGGAATTTCCCATACAAAGTCTATTAAACGCGTTCGTCTCCTGAATTAACAGTCAAATGGCTTGCGAGGGAAGGCTGTCGGAAGTTCGGGTACTCGGAACTCTGGTACCTCAAGTCTAAACACGGCATTAATCGCCTCCATAGTGGACGAGCGGACGAACCGCCATTGAAGCAATGACCAACCAATATGTTAGCTGCTGTACTGGCAGCGAGGCAGCGAGGCAGCGAGGCAGCGAGGCAGCGAGGCAGCGAGGCAGCGAGGCAGCGAGGCAGCGAGGCAGCGAGGCAGCGAGGCAGCGAGGCAGCGAGGCAGCGAGGCAAAGAGGAACGAGGCAACGAGGCAACGAGGGAAAAAAGGACAGAAAATTCGAAATCAGAATATCCCTCGGCTCGCTGGGATAATTTTATAGGCGAGGAGGAGTAAAATAAAATGTGGATTTTTCGCGTTGATGAAAATTAAGCTGACTATAAAATACTGTGTACACAGCTTTTTTTGTAGAACTCATTACTCCAGCCGGGTTCATTAAAAGCTTTTACTTTATCAGTAGCTGTTACAATGAAAACAGCTCAAGCTAAACTGTTCTACCTAAATAAGCTTACTCATTATTTGTCAGATTAGTGATTACTGTATGTCCTGTATGTTGCTGTGTCACGCAACATAGAAATTCTCAAAATCCTTTTGGCAACCCTTGTCATACGTAATTCATCGCGATTTGGCTTAAAAACACCTTAATGTTTCGTTCCAAAACTACATGTAACAAGAGTGCATGGAAAAGCAACTAAAATATGAAGCCGCTTTAATTATGAATTTCGACGTCATTTATAAAACATGTCAAGGAAAGAGCACGTATAGAAACGTTATATTTCCTACTATGTACTCTGCTCATTCTCTATAACACTCGGCAATGTTGTAACATGAACTTCAAAATTATTTATCCATTTAATAAAAATTGTAAAATATTATTGCAATCTAAATCTATCTGCTTATTATTATGGTTAGGGTAAAATCGTAAAATTCCGAAAATAAGCCCCTCCCCAAACTCGTAACGCAAGAAAACCTTCGTTATGACGCCCTTCCTTCCTACACCCTTTATTTCAAATAGCACAGGACTATGTTACAATACTTCAGCACACATTATATTCTATCATTCTACATTAAACTACATTATACAAGTTCTCTCAAGTTCTCGTGTAAGTGTTTGTTTGGTTATTTTTTTTTTTGCCATACATACCTCCAAGCTAATCGTTCCCTTACCACTTTGTTTGAGTTCAGACGAAAAAGTCGGAGTTGGCAATTCTCCAAAAATTTGAAATTTTGTTGCCAGCTGTTCCACTTGGATTCGTAAAGGTTCTCATAAAACGTCTTAACGGCATCCAAAGTTTCAAAAGGATCAGATTTAATCAGTTTGAATCACTCTACTTGTACTCATTCGAAGTTTCCGAATATGCTTTTTTGAACGAGTTCTTTTTTCCAAGTTGAAAAAAAATATTTGGAGTTCTTTTCGCCATGCTCATGCCAAAGTGCACGGGATCTCACTAATATACCTTGAACCTTTTCTTCATACAATGTTTCAATTTGCATTTAGGTATTAAAGAATTTATTCTCTCAGTATTAGTCCCATCACTTAATAAGGGGCAGCTGAGTTTCTAATGCCGTTTTGATTGAATTTATTATATCGACTGAATAAACATCATCTGGTATAAAGGATCTGAGGTTCCGATTGACTCCATCTATAACTACGTGTCGTGGGCTTTTAATGCGCCAAATGTCATGATCATGAAAATCTAGTTTGGATTGTAGCTCTTATATTGTGTAAATCACAGATTGCTTTGTGAGAAGGTTTCCACCTCTTTTGTCGACAGTAGGGTTTAATAGACAATTAACATCTCTACCCATAATAATATTTACAATGGCGTCAAAATCAGTTCAGTTCACGATAGTTTGCAATAGCGAGAGACAGAAGGCAACTTATTCATTGTCTCGTTTGTGCCTTAAATATTTACCAGAAGTGTTTAATCGCCATTGAGTAAAACCTTGAGTATGAAAAATCTGCCGTATGCGTCAGTTACGTAATTTTTATTCAGCAACACAATCAAAATTATTTCGAATCAAGATCGCCACCCCACAGGCGTTGTTAGCCCCATGGGAGCAAAGAATGGGGCGCCCCATTCTCTTTTCCTCTGGCCCTCATTTTTCTCGGTCGAATGAGTTTCTTGCAGAAAAATAATGCCAGTTTTTTTTTTTTCTCCACAGGGTGAAAATTGTTTTTCGTTTTCGAAAGTTACTGATGCCTCTGATATTTGGTATGATCATATGAGCAAATAGAGAGGGAAAGAAGATAGTTAGAAACGAGGTACTCTGAAGAGGGACAAACAATTCGCTAAAATTTAAATCAACCAACATTATATTTAGTTACTGGTTTTCTCATGTTTTGACTGACATTGACGTATGTAGGCAGCTGATCATGAGGATCTGCAACTTGTTGTAACAAAGGAGAAGCGGTCACAGAAGATTCATTGGTACAGTCTTCTGGTTTAGATTTCACAAGCGATGCGTATACACTATCCCCTGGCACCTACACAAAACACAAGATATTATATCAGTCGGTTGGTCCCTAAGTCCGCCAGTCTTTGTGTCCGTCAAAACTTAAAATCGAGATCAAAGGCGCACTGACGCATATTATCCATACTACTAGAAAGCTGAAATGCAAGCGTGTACAACACCAGAATGGACTGAAAAACCGAAATGGAGAGCTCGAAAACGAAGAGGAGGAGGAGACAGAGGTGAGAAGGAAGAAGAAGGGGGCAGAAACTTGGGTTAGTGAATGATGAAGATCAAGAGGTTGAGAAGAATGAAGGGAGAGGCAGGAGAGGCAGGAGAGAGAGCAGGAGAGGCAGGAGGAGAAGGAGATGAAGAAGAAGACGGAATAGAAGAGAAAGACAAAAAGAAGTCAAAGACTAGGAAAAAGACATCAGCGGTATTAACGTCGACAACGAGGTTTTGTAATCCAGAACTCTAAGCTTCTGAAACAAAGGTTCGTTTGAAGCTTTGTTTGAATTACCATCATTGTACGAGGAGTTAACATGGCATATCCACACTCCTGTCTGGAAGCCTGGTCTATTCCCCACCTCTGATATTCGAGTTTGATACCTTGAGGT